>JANBSC010000060.1:0-19650 GCA_027578055.1 Coemansia sp. RSA 2611
GAGACGGCAGCCGGGCTGCTAGCGGCGCCAGAGCCGGCAGCAGATCCAGCCAATGGGCCGCCGCCGCCGCCGGCACCAGTCAAGCCAGACCCAGCTGCAGCGCCATGAGACACGTCGCCCTCTCGGCCGACAATGGCGGCCAGGCTGGCGCTCATGCCGCTGACCAGGCCCGAGCCGGCACGCATCTCGTGGGTCTGCAGGTCCTGGCGCCACTGGTCGGCAATGTCGGCGTGCAGCCAGGCGCACAGGCCGTCGCGCGCAACCTCGCACTCGACGCGGCGCAGGATGTTCTTGACTTTGAACACGTACTTGTCCGGAGACAGCGTGGTACTGGCAGGGGCCGCAGCGGAGGAGGCATGCGAGGCGCTGCTGGGCCTGCGCTTCAGCGTGACAATCCAGTTCATTCCCTGGTCGCGGCAGATCTCGACCAGGCGCTCCATGGTCATTTCGGGGTCGTCGTTGAACAGAAAGTCGGTGCGCAGGCCGGCGGCCCACAGCTCGCGCGCCAGCGCTATGCGCTGCTTGAGCATGGGCCGCGTGCCAAACGACGCGACAACCACGTCGCAGCGCTTGCGCGTCCACAGGCCAAACGTCGGCGGATCGGCCGCGGTCAGCACGTACTGCTGGTAGCGCGCCATCTCCTGGATCACCAGATCAAGCTGGATCTGCACGCCCACGCACACCACGTCGCGCGCGGTGCCCAGCGCGGCGCTGCCCTGCGACAGCTGCGTGCCGATGCTGGCGGCGTCCTTGCCGAACATGTGCTGCCACACGTCGGTCGAGTGCAGCGACCCGGCACGCCGCGCAAACGCCCGCGAGCCGTCGTCGGCGGCGGCGTCTGGCGGCTCGCGAGCCGAGCCGTTGCCGGCCAGGTGGCGGAAGCGGCGCAGCAGCCCGTCGTAGCGGCCGCCCGCGGCCAGCACCTGCGGGGCGCGGCCGCCCCTGCGGTCGCTGACAATCTGGAACGCATAGGCGCCCTCGTAGTACGCGTAGTGGTGGCTGAACAGCGGCGCACAGACCAGCGGAATCGCCACGCCAAAGTGGCGCGCCGTGGCCTCGACGTAGCGCAGCTCGCCGAACCCGCGGATCGCCGCGTGCACGTACGCGGCGCCACGCGTCGCGTGCGCGGTGCCGCCCAGGCCGCACTCGCTGCCGATGCGCGCCAGCACGTCGCGCTGCACGGCGCCCACGTCGCCGCGGATGCCCACAAACAGCTCCAGCCGGTCCAGCGCCTGCGGCGGCACGCGCACGCGCATTGCCGCGCCCACGGCCTGCACGCGCGCGCGCACCACGGCGGGCTTCTCGCCGTGCAGGCTGCCCAGGCAGGCGCACAGGCTGCGCACAAACTGCGCGTGGCGCTCGTTGGTCTCGGCGGCGCGCTCGTGGCTGTCGGCCGGGCCCTCGGGATGGCGCAGCCCGCAGTACGCCAGCACCGCGTCCAGAACCGCCATGTGGTTCAGCACCAGCACCAGCGGCGCGCCGTGGAACGCCGGCAGCGCGGCCAGCACCTCGCACGCTACCGAAATGACCTCGGCCGCGGCCACGGCGTGCGCGCTGCGATTGGTCACGGCGTCGAACGACGCGGCCGTGCGGCTCTGCGGCTGGCCGCCGGCCGCGTTGGCCACAAAGCAGCGGTCGAAGCAGTAGCGCTTGATCTCGGTCATCTGCGTGCGCGCCACGTAGCGCGCAAACGGCGCCGTCTGGTCGCCCGGCAGCTGCACCACGTGGCCGCGCGCGTCCACAAACAGCGCCGGCCGCGCGCCCGCGTCCAGCGCGTCCGTGCGCGGCATCAGCGCCGGCGCCGACAGCTCCACGGCCGCGTGCGCGCGAAACACGCGCGTCATCAGCTCGCGGATGCGGTCCAGAAACACCGCGTTCAGCTGCTCGGTCTGCACGTCGTTGGCGCGGAAGTCGTACGTCGCGTCGATGTGCTTGTCGGCCGCGTGCGCGAACAGCGCGTCCATGAGCTTGGCAAAGTACGGCTGCGCCGGGTTGGCGATCGTGCGGATCGTCTCGGCCACGTGCGAGTCCTCGAGCCGCGCCGGCAGCAGCTCGCTCTCCAGCAGCTCGGCGCTGGACGGCCGCTGCCGCGGGCTGTGGCTCAGCAGCTGCCGGATGATCTGGCGCTGCCGCTGCCGCCCCGCCGGAAAGTCCGCCGGAAACTCCACCTCCGCCGCGCGCAGCCCGTGCAGCACGTTGGCGCGCTCCATGCCCGTGCGCATCGGATAGCACATCTCAAAGAAGATGATGCCCAGCGAGTACATGTCCACCTTCTGGTTGTACCGCGTCGCGCCGCTGCCCGTGGCCGTCACCTCTGGCGCCACGTACGTCGACGTGCCGATGTCCGCCGTCAGCGCGTCCTCGCCCACGCTGCGGTCCACGCTCACCAGCCGCTGCGCCGCGCCCGCGTCTATCGCCGCAAAGCTCGACGTCGCCAGCCCAAAATCGCCGATCTTGATCTCGCCGGCCCCGTCCAGAAACGCATTCACCGGCTTCAGATCACGGTGGATCACCCCGCGCTCGTGGATGTGCTTCAGGCCCTCCAGGATCTGCGCGAACAGCCGCCAGCTCTCCTTCTCGCTCAGGCCCTCGCGGATCAGGTCGCTCAGCGTCTTGTTCTCGCAGTACTCCATCTGGATGTACAGAATCTGCCGCTTCCGCGGGCCCCTGCCCTGTGCCCGCCGCCGCCGCGGCAGATCCGTGTGCCCGGCGCGCTGCTGCCCGCGCCGCAGATAGTCGCTCAGCTCCGAGTCCGCATGCTGCTGCCGCTGCGAGTCGTCTGCGCTGGCGGCCTCCGACGCCCCAAACTCGCGCACGGGCCCCTCGGCTGCCGCCGCCCGCACGCGCTTTTGGCCCGCGCCGTCGCCCATGGTTCCAAACCGGATCGCCGAGAACACGCGGCCGCCTGCCTGCAGCTCTTTGTCGGTGCCCGATGCCGCGTCCGTGGCGCCAGACTCGCCGTCCACAGCGCTGCCAAACTCCACGTCCACGTCTTCCTGCGCGCCCCCGCCCCCGCCATGCCGCGCGCCGCTGCCCTGCGACGAATGCTCGCTCGAGCTGCTCTCGCCCGCGTCGTCTTCAGTTGACCACGACGAGTGCGACAGGCTCACGCCAAAGTCGCTCTCGTCGCCGTCGCCGGTGCTGCTATCGTCGTACTCGTCGTCCTCGTCATCGTCAATCGCATCCTCCACCCATGTCGTGTAGTACCGCACTACGTTCTGGTGGTGCAGCCGCGACAGCGTCGTCACCTCGCGGAATATCTTCTTGTTGCCCTCCGTGTCGCGCGGATCCAGCTTGATCTTCTTGATCGCATAAAACCGCCCGTCGATCAGATTGCGCGCCTTCACCACCGAGCCGAACCCGCCCTTGCCCAGAAACTCAATCTCCTCAAAGTCCGTGTAGTACCGCGACGCCGTCGGCCGCAGTGCCGGCGCGCCGCCCTGGCGGCCGGGCTGCGGCGTCCGCGGCGCCCGCAGCTTGGGCGCCCGAGCCGCGGGCGCCGCAGCCCGGCCGCCGAGACCCGCAATGTTCTCCTGCGCAACCGAAAAGTACTTTGGCTCCGCGTCCTCGGCAATCCGCGCGGTCCGCTGCAGCTCAAACGTCAGCCCACGTGACGCGCTGTCCAGGGCCTGCCTGTGCACCGGAGCCTCGCCCTGCAGCCCGTGCACAAAGAACGGGTTGTTCAGCGCCTCCAGCGCCGTCGGCCGCTGCCGGTGGTCGAGCGTCAGCATCTGCGCCAGCACCGCAAACAGCGCGCGCGGAATCTCGCCCTGCCGCGCCTCCAGCACCGCGCGCTCGCTGCCCGCTGCCACGTTGTGCAGCGCGTCCACGCCCAGCGCCATCTGCAGGCCCACCACGCCCGCACACCACACGTCGTTCTTGCGCCCCATCATGTCCGGCCGCTCCACCACCTCGGGCGCGACGCGGATCTCGTTGCCGACTGCGTCGCTGATGGCCGACGACAGCGGCGTGAGCCGGTGCAGCTCAATCAGCTCCTCGCGGTAGCTGGTGTTGAACAGCCGCGCGCTGAACCGCCCGCGCGCCTCCTTCGTCAGCAGCACGTTGCCCGGAACTATGCTGCGGTGGGTGAATCCCGCCGCGTGCAGGCTGACCAGCGCCAGCAGCATGTGCCGCAGGTACTTGCGCGCCTGCGGCACCGCTATTGACCCGCACGATTCGAGCACGTCTTCCAGCGTGGACCCGTCGTGCGCCAGCAGCGGGTCGCTCAGCACCCACAGGCACAGCGCCTGCCCGCGCCCGCCCTGCGCCGCCTCGACCGTCTGCAGCCGGCACCCGTACACCGACACCAGGTTCGGGTGCCGGATCTGCGCTAGATCGGCGATGCGCGCGCGCACATGCTCCAGCTGCTTGCGCCCATAGTCGGTCTGGTAGTGCGGCGACGTCACCGACACGCACTGCACGGCAAAGCGGTCCGACAGCTGGATGCTGGCGTTGACCAGGTCGGTCGGGTACGCGTCGTACACCGTGCACAGCGCGTCCGCCAGCGACGACTCCTCCAGCGCCACCGTCGTAAACCACCCGTTGCGCGGCGCCTGCGGATCAAGGCTGATCGGCTGATCAAACGTCAGCAGCTGGATCGCCTCGGCCCAGCGCCCGGCCACGCTGTGCACCGCGTCGGCAATCTCGCTCAGGTGCTGCTGCCGCTGCGCGTCCGTCTGGAGCTGCTGCTGCTTGCGCTCCAGCTCCGCGCGGATCCGCCGCTGCAGGTCCGCCTGCTCCTCCATGTCCGCCAGCTGCATCCGCTGGTGCTCCGCCTGCTCGCGCTCGCGCTCGGCCTGCGCGCCCGCCTGCTGCCGCTCGACCATCTGCTGGTGGAACGACGGCCGCGCCGCCTGCGCCGCCGAGTTGTGCTGCGTCACAAAGTCGCTCAGCGTCAGCGTCAGCTCGTAGATCATCTCGGCTCCGGCCAGCTCCGCCGCCTGCTGCTTGAGCAGCGCCTGCGCCTCGGCCACCTGCGCGTCGCTCAGCCCGCGCCCGCTCTCCACATTCAGCTGCGGCGCCGTGCGCGGATACGTCTTTGAGAACCGCACATGCAGGCCCGCCCACACGTGGTCTCTCAGGCTGTCGTCCGTCGGCCGTATTCGGATGACAAACTCGGGCGCGTCCTGCTTCACGTTCCATGCGGTCTTTGCCTCGACCTCGTTAAAGTCGTCCTATAGCGCTTGCAAATATGCGTGGTGCCGTTAGTTGAGCTGCAAAGGAAAAGAAACGTGCCAGACTGCAGAACTCGCCGGCGCCTAGCATACACGTAGCGGCCATTACGTACCATGAAAATGGCGCGGAGTGCCTCTAACTCGTTTTGCTGTATTTCCTTCGTTGCTTCGTCCATATCGCTAGCATTTACACTCGAATAGAATAGATAATCTCTAATTACAGATAAAAGCAGTCCTCCGTGAGAAAATTTGAATAGTTCTTTTTTACAGCGTCGTTATTCGGAGACCACAACAACAACAACAAAATAGGGACGAGTTGAGTCACATACAAGTTTAGATGACAAGAAAAGTAAGGAAACAAAAGGAGGGAGACGGAGGCACCGGTCAGATATGACACATCGCCCACCAGACACCACCAAAAAAAAGAACAAGTCTCGGAACGGCCAGGAAGGGGAGGGCAATTTGCCAAAACAATAGAACCACAAAAAGAGTATAGAGTAGAGACAAGAAATGCAAAGATGCTGATTGAATTTTTTTTTTTTTGATTGATCACACTCGATAATATAAACTTTGGGGGCGAAATCCAGAGAATCACGTGCTCAGAACACAATTGCTGCGTTGACTTGCTCCCAGATCGCCTGCCGGTCCGCGTTCCACGGAGTGTGAATGCCTTGCTCGACATACGCCTGGAAGTCGCCCATGTTTCCGTCGCGCAAGTTGCTGGCGCTGTTGTGGTACGTCGGCGCCTGCGTAGTCAGGTACCAGAACCCGGCCGCAAACGAGTCGTCGTTGTTCAGCACCAAATCAATCACCGCAGTCTTGGTCTGATTGTCGGCTGCGCTCACATCGGCGGTGGCCGAGCCCACAGCCTTATTGTAGGCATCCGCATGCACTTGTTGCGCGTATTTGCTGACATAGCTCCAGCTCATCATTGTGCGCGTCCCTTGGCCGATGGTCCCCGGGAAATGGTTGATGTTGTACTTCCAGTTGCCCGACTCGTACAGCATCCACGCTATGGTGGCAACTATCTCGCCGCGCGCGGTGACGCCATATTTGCGGATGGCCTTGTTGATTGATAAGACGGCGTCAGTGTTGAGCACGCATTCGCCCTTGATTCCCGACGACTGCTCAAAGCTCGTGCAGTAGCTTGCAGAGGCCGCGTCTGTGTTGGCCTTGTTTAACGCTGCCAGCGACACAAGCCCTGAACACGCAGCGCTGCTGTAACCTATCAGGGATAATCCTGATATTCCGAGAAATACAGCCAGTTTATTACCTAGTTTCATCGTTATTGTAGCAAGAGTATGGATTTTTTTTTTTAGAAATGTAGCAAAATGAGGTGGAGGGATAAGAGCTAGCGTTCAAAGAGTTCTCCACCTTTTTATGCGAAAAAAAATCTCTAGTTGTTTGCATGACAGACCGCGAAAAAAAGGCGTCGCTTGCCTTCAAAGCAGCCTTTTAAACTTCTTCTTTTGTCAAAGAAGGGATCGCATGCCCGGTGTAAAATTAAACCATACAAAGAAACAGCCGTTCTTTTTTTGCTACTCTTACCGTCTCTTCCATTAACTTTTCCTATAGAACCATCTATCTATTCATTTACTGATATGTAGCAGAAATAAGACAACGTATTAGCTAGCCTTGCTCTTTGTCTTTGGATATATCGTGTAGTACGCAGAGTAGATAATCTGACGCAGCCAAATGACGTTGAGCGTCGTCAGCGTGACCCCCAGAATGGCGAAAAACACAGCAAACGGATAAAACACCTCGCCCGTACGCCGGCCCCACACCTCCACCACCAAACGGGCCGAGTGGTAAGCCTCAAATCCAATACGGATAGCCACGTACGCACCCGTGAACACGATAAAGTTAACCTTGTACACCAGCGTATGCGCATACCCGGCGTACTTTAGCAAATGCCGGATGTGCAAAAAGATCGAGCTCAGCTCGGGCAGCAAAAACGGAATCGCGTAAAACTGCAGCTGCCGCGACGTCAAGATCAACAGGCCGAATACGCCCAGGCCGCCGTGGATCAGGTACATGACGCCGTACTCGGCAAAGTTGCGCAGACACGTGGACAGGTCCCACACGTAGTAGCCCAGGGCAATTGCCAGGTAGCGCTCAAACTCCTCGTTGAACCCGTCCATCTTGTTGGCGTTCAGCGCAGGGTGGCCGATAAACTTCAAGATAAACCACGTGTCGTACACCGAGTGCGCTAGTGTGGTTAGCGACACGCACCATGCCTGCTTGTCGGCCCGCGAGAGCTGCCCGTAGGCGCGCGGGAACAGCGCTGCCGAAATGGCTGGCAGCGATTTTAGCAGCATCTTGTGAGCAAGCAGCGAGGCAAGCGTCAGCTGCCAGTAGTTGCCGACGCCCGAAAGATGCAGCGGGTCGAATACTGCGTGTACCCAGGGATTAAACCCGTCCAGCAGACTGCTTGCTCCCGAAACCACCGCACCGATCATGCTTCCTTCTTTCAAGGATACCAGTAATGGGAAAAATATTAACGTAACGAACGAGAAGAGTAGAAAATAAAAAGAGAAAAGCACATCCAGTCCTAGTTCAAGCAAGCCTCGTTTGGAAGCAAAATGCGCTGACCTGCATTAGCCAGATAAACCGCAGATAAAGCTAAAGGGAAAGCGGTGGCTCAATAAGCGTTTCCCTTTTTTTCAAATTGGCGCAAGCCATGCAGCACAGGTTTCCACGCCATTAATCCGTACGCTAACGTGCACTACAATTCCATAACGTCGCTTAGAGCTATCGAAATTAGATGATCAATAACTCTTTTGTAATTAGACGATTAAAACTATCACACCTGGACCGGCTTAGGCGCAGGCGTGCCCAGGTTGTACTTTTTGATCAGACCAAGTATGGTGTCTTCGGTCAGCGCCAGCGTCGACCCCTTCTGCACCGCGTTGATCATCTCGTGGCTAAAGTAGCCAAACAGCCGCTGGATGCGCTCGGCCGGATGCACAAAGTCAAAGAAGTAGTTGGTGCTCGGGTTGCTGCACATCAGGTCTTCCTTTGCGTCGAGCAGCAGCTGCAGCAGCGCAATCAGCTTGTTGTCCGCCTGCACCAGATTCAGCACGTTGCCGCCCACGCACGACGTCTTGACGTTGGTCAGCCCCAGGGCCAGCTGGATGGCGTTCGAGTTGGCCGTGATTTCGACAAACTTGCCGATCTCCGCAATCGCAAACAGGCTGAGGTCCTTGGCGTGGCTGCTGGCCCACGCATTCACCTTTTGGGCCAGCTGCTGGTTATACAGGGACACCGTGGCGTTGGCCATATCCTGCATGTCGAGGATATCCGCAAACGGCGTATACTGGATGGCCGCCATATCGGCCACAATAATGTTCTTGAACCCGATTGCCCGCAGCTGCTCGAGCTGCGCAACCACCGTGTTCGACAGCGTCTCGACAAAGCTGCTCACCGTCAGCGTGTTTGTCGCCAGGTTAAACATCTAGGCGAAGAAATCGTTTGCCCCGACTTCGAGCACCGCAATGTCGCTGGCCCGCGTAAGCGACGCTGCGTACAGGGGCTTGATCGCCTTGAAAAAATTGATCTGGTCTTGGGTGCTCGGAATGTTCACCGGCAGCTTGATCGGCGAAAAGTCCAGCAGCGCCGAGTTCTTGTTGTCCGAGGTGCTGCCGCCGATTGCCTTGTTGTACAGGTCGTAGTTGCGCAGCTTGGCCAGATACTCGTTCCACACGGGACCCGATGAAAACCGGCCCTTCCAGTAGGGCGGCGGCGGCAACAGGCCCAGCGTCAGCTTTTGCAGCGTGCCGACGTCCGACAAAGAGTCGCCAAATATGTGCAGCGTCGGGGTCGCTGGAATCAGCGACGCCTGCACGGTGGTCACCACGGCAGCCGCTGCAACCGAAAGCGTGACAAAGAGCTTCATCTTTGCAGGACGAGAGATTCAACGAAGGGGGAAAAACGAGTAGGGTGGTAGTTCTTTAGTTCGATAGGAGTATTTGTTTTTGAAAATTTGCCGTGACTTTATTTTGCAAAGGATGAATGGTGCATTTTATACATGAAAAGGGAATGTCTCTCGGTACAAAATGCGTCGGTTTTCCTTCTTGCCTTCAACCAAAAAAATTAACGGCCCTGCTTGTCTTGCAAGATCATATTTGGGAAAAAGGGGGAATGATCGGCGCAAGAGCAACGCCAGACGGGAATACTCGCTTAAAGGTCACGGAGATTCCGCCTCCGTATGCTTAATCTCATGAAAAAACATTTGCCAGCATTCAAAGTACAGAAAATAAAGGATAAACATACATCTTTTTTGATGTTGCTGATCCTCAGTGCAACTTTAATTGGCCACACAATAAAACAGACTTTTTCAAAATCTTCAATGCGGGATTCGCCATGAAAAAAAATTTGTCTTCGTATATGCGGAGGACCATCTTCGCGGACCAAGCTGCCTCATGTGACACTAAATCGCTCTCCGTTCCAAAATAATCCAAGGATTTTCCAATTCCTTGCGAAGAAATAATAAAAGGCAACGGAATCTTCCCCCTTTTTTAAGCATGCCTTTATTCCGCGATTTACCAAAGAAACCCCTCGCTTTTGGTTCAATACCTAGGGAGTAACATTGGAAGGAATTTCTATTGAGAATATCTCCCATCACCGTGTCAGCAGTGACAATTATTGCTCGCAGCTAACACGTGTCAAAAGCAGTTCGCTCTCCTCTCCCGACAAAGTCTCGGTCTTAACCGCCAGAATCACATTCCCTTGCATATTTTGCTCGCATCCAACACGTGTACGCGTTGCAAACCACCATCGCTACAGCAAGTCAGAAATGCGCGTTCACGCACCATGGCCAGATCTGGGGTTCATCCAGTCCAGCCGATATTTCCCTGATCATGTAATCCAGATCAACAGCACGCTGATCACAGGGGCAAGATCTCAACCGCGCTGCATCACCAAAAGCTCCAAAAAACACTCTTTTTTGTTGCACTCTATCATTTTGTTATTCTAGTCATTAAAGAGAGAATCCATGCTGCTGACGGCCGAGCAGGTGCTTGCCAGGCTCAAGCAAAATGGCACGTACGACTCGATGCGCAAGCAGCAGCTCGATGCGTTTGTAGCCAGCGAGCACGGCAAGGCGTTCGAGGCCACGGCCAATTCGCTGCTGCGACGGCTGGCCGAAGACGCGGACTCTGCGCGCGTAGGCGACCGGGCCGGGTACCTGGAGCGGCGGCTGGTCGAGCAGCTCAAGCTCAACGGGCGCATGGAGCGCATGGAACGCGACACGCGCAACTACTGGTTTGCTGCCGACCGCCACGACGCCGTAGCCAAGTCGATCTCGGCGGCAATCGGCCAGCTGCGCGACGGCAGCACGGCTCGAGTTGACGGCTCGACAGTGTCGCGGCCGCTGGAAGTCGACCCACCGCGGCTCCCGCCAGCCGGGTCCCGCGGACGGAGCCACAACTACTACCGGCGCGGCGACGCCGTGGCAGTGTTTGTGCCTGTGGGCGACTCGCTGCGCGCGGCGCCCGAGTACATCTGCCTGGCGCTGGGGATTGACGCTTGTGATTCGGCCCGGAACATGTACTCGGTGCGGGACGCCGACGCGGCCGGATCCGGGCAGAGCAAATGGGCGGTGTACTGGGACCAGATCCTGGCAATCAAGCGGCCGTACGAGCAGGTGTACCGCGCTGGCGACCAGGTGTATGCGCTGTACCGCGACGATTACGGCGCCGACACGGCGGTCAGCACCGAGTATTTCCCGGGCAAAGTCGAGGACGTTGGCAAGCTGTCGCTGGCCATCCGCTATGACGCGGGCGGGCTGGCCCACGTGTTCTACGACGAGGTGTTTGCCGCCGGCCGCGTCGGCTTTATGCGGCAAATGAGCGACGAGCGCAAGCGCAGCGGCGCTGCCGACGCAATGGTCGAGGTCCACGGCCGGCTGATACCGTCGTTCACGGGCTTCTGGGCCGACACTGCGCAGCCGCTGCTTGGCAAGTACGGCCGCAAAGTACGCTACCGCCAAATGCCGCCCATTCTAGTCGAGCATGGCAAGCGAGACGTCAACCTGATATGGAGCCAGCAACAACAGCAGCAGCCTGCGATTCAGTATGGCAGGGACCGGGCAACAAGTCCTGCTCAGCACAGCTCGGATATGGATATCGACAGCTCGGCAGACTCGCCGTCGCCGCCACGGGCAGCGGCAGCGGCAGTCATAAGCAACCCTGAGCCAGTGGCCAAACAGCCCGAGCCGCCTGCCGCTATAGCAGCAAAAATCGAGCCTTGGCCACCTAGGCCCAATCCAAAGCCCGCAGGCAGCAAGCAGCCGGCGCCCGCGCTATCATCCGAGGAGGAGGGCGAGATTGACGCCGGCGTTGGCGACGAGGAGGGCGAAGTCCACGAGCGCCCCGCTGCGGCCGCACAGCCTGCGCGCACGCCTGATCCCCGCAGCACGCGCCCTGCGTACCGGTCGCCCAGCCGCAGCTCATCGCGGTACCGCGACCGGGAGGAGCTGCACTGGCGGCCGCGGTCGCCGCGCAGAGAGCGGCGCTACAGCCGCAGCCGCAGCCGGAGCCGCAGCCGCTGGTCCAACCGCTCGCGGGACCGCAGCCGCACGCCGCGTGCTGACCGCGGCCGAGATTTCGGCCATCGGCGCTATTCGGGCCGCCAGCACGACGAGTACAGGCCGCGGTACCGGTCGCGGTCCAGGTCGCTGTCACGGGAGCGCCTGCCGATGCGCGGTCCGAGCCCGCCACCTGCGTTTGGACGCCCGCCTCCTCCGCCGCCGCCTGCGCCTGCTGCTGCGTTCGTGCCATTCGGATCTCCGCCGCCGCCGCCACCCCATCGGATGCCGCCTCCCGACCAGCCAATGTGGCCGCGTTCTGACCATTATGCGCCTCCTGGCAGCCAGCACCGCCGCTGAGGCTCTCCATTTGTAACCTGCTTTATATCACATGTAACAAACGAAGGGAAGCATCCCTCTTATATGCTGCCAGGAAATTATAAATGGGTGGCGGAAGAGCAGTGAGTGCTTAACACGTCCCCCTCCCTTCTGCCTAATGGCGTCTGTGTTACTGCCTGGCTAATTTACTGGAAGTGGCTTTTTGCTCAAGCCAGTAAACAGAACTTTCGCGTCAATGAATGCTAGGCTTAGCTATTTCCCGCTTACGCTCCCATGGATGAAGACCATGAATGCCAACCAGCTAGCATTTACTCCAATTCTTTTATTCTTTCACCTTGGCCCTCGCATACAGCAAAAGGAAACGGACGGCATGTTTCTCTACTGACAGTACCGACTCTACGTTCCCTCCCGCTCGTTTTTAGTGTAGTTGTTCTTGTTTTTACGGTGTACCAAATTTCTGTTCATTTTGCGATATGGCAATAGTGGCTTTGGTTTTGTGTTGCGTTTTGTGTGCTAGTGTGCAGCTGGTAGCGGCTCAGATATCCGCCAGCCATGTTGGTCGGTTTAGGCCGTCGGTCAGCAGTCCGTCGCGCTTTAATGTCTACGACAATCCGGTTGACACCGGCGCCTGGAGCAGCGGAAATGCGCAGCATCTAGTTGGCGCAGCGGGCAGCAAGTGGTCGTCAGAAATGGCCAGCATGGTCCAGGCAGCCGTGACCTATCTGCAGAACGTCCACCAGATCCTGCCTGAAAACGTCCGAATTACTGATGCGTACACCGATACTCAGTCGGGCCTGACCCACGTGTATGCGCGTCAGGTTGTAGATGGCATGGACGTGGCCAACGGACTGGCCAACATCAACATCAACGCCAACGGCCATGTCATCTCGTCCAGCCAGTCGTTCGCGCCGCTGCGGCTGTTTCAGAGCAGCCAGATGACAGCCGGATCCCAGGCCGCGCATGCCAACGACCTGGCGTCCCTTCGGTCGGCATTGAAGGTGCTGGGCGCGGCTGTCGGTTCCGACATCAGCGAGCAGGTGGTCAATGGGTTGACCGTGGCACCCTCGGACCAGCTGCTGATGGGAGTCAGCGGCTTTGCCATTGTCGGGTTCCCTGAAAGCGTGGCGGTCGCGGGCAAAGGGTCTGCCACGCAGGAGCTGATTCACACGAGCGACGGCCGAATTGCCCGCGTGTGGCACATTTGCCTGCAGCAGGCCAGCCACTGGTGGAGCGCTCACGTGGATCCCGAGCTCGGACGCGTGGAGGCACTGAACGACTGGGCGTTTGCGCTCACCGAAGAGTACCGCGTGCTGCCCTACAGTGTGCTGTCGCCCGACGACGGCGAGCGGCAGCTAATCAAGAACCCGGCCCGCGATGACGCAAGCCCCAGGGGCTGGGTTGCGCTGAACACGACTGCCGGCAACAACGTCTGGGCGCAGACCAACCCCAGCGGCGGCGACAGCTGGCTGGCCAACTTCCGGCCCACCGCCCAAGAGCCCGCCGTATTTGACTTTCCGTTTGACGCCGCCAAACAGCCTGCCGACTATGCGGACTACTCAGTCACCCAGCTGTTTTACACAGTCAACACCATGCACGACCTGTCGTTTGCCTACGGGTTTACCGAGGCCGCGGGCAACTTCCAGGACATCAATTTCAGCGGCCAGGGCCTTGGCGGCGACTACGTGGTTGCCAATGCGCAGGACGGCAGCTCAACAAACAATGCCATATTCACGTCGCCGCCAGACGGGCAGCACGGCCGCATGCAGATGTACGTGTGGACAGCCACCGAACCTCACCGCGACGGGGCGCTGGAGATGGATATCGTTGCTCACGAGTTTACCCACGGCATCTCCAACCGCCTGACTGGCGGCCCATCAAACGCCGACTGTCTCAGCTCCGGCGAGGCTGCCGGTATGGGCGAGGGGTGGAGCGACATTGTGCCCGTCATTATGCGCATCCGACCCGGCGACACTCGCACGCGCGACATTACAATGGGCGCCTACGTCAACGGCAAGAACATACGGCTGTTCCCGTACTCGACAAACACCACCACCAACCCGCACATGTACCAGGACCTCAACAAGCCAGAGTACAAGGAAGAGCACATTATTGGCGAAGTGTGGGCGTCGATTCTGTACGAGGTGCTGTGGAACCTGCTCGATGCACACGGGATTGCCGACGACCTTTTCGCCCACGACTTGCGTGCCGGCAATTCGCTGATGCTGCAGATCCTTTTGGACGGAATGAAGCTTCAGCCATGCGCTCCGTCGTTTATCGACGCCCGCAATGCCATTATCCAGGCCGAAAAGAACCTGGGCGGCGCTGACCGATGCCGGCTATGGCAGGGCTTTGCCAAGCGCGGACTCGGCATCCAAGCCCAGCAAACCAACCAAACACATGTTGAGGACTTTGGCGTGCCTGCCGACTGCTACACCGGATAGTCAATTTTCTTGTTTTTGACAAACAACAGACATTGTAATTCGAGCATTGATGAATAACACACAACATACATCATTAAAGATTGGGCGGTTCCAGATGCATAAATTAACGATTTTTTTGCACAGAGACCAAGCATTCCAGATTTGCGATAATATATGTATTTGCAAACAAAAAGCTTATGCACATATACTCGGATTACGAAAGCTTGTCTGCTTGGATAAAGTCATTGTTCAACGTGGCATGTACCGAGCAGACAGTGTGAAAGCAAAATAACGATCGACTGTGCGTGTGGGTTTCTTTTTGGCTCCTTTAAGTAATTCAGTATTCTCGCACATTGTTATTTCCGCTTCTTTGGCCCTTTTCAACTAAAGAAGGTATGCAAGCTGCATTGTTCTTCAAAACTGCAAAAGACAGAATAAAAGCTCCTTATATTGGAGCTTTCTTTCTGATACGTTAACGTCAGCATATATATTCAGGATCTTTTCCTGTCGAGCAACCTCGAGCTGGCAATGTTTATACTTTTTCTTCTTCTTTAACGATAACTGATGACTCTAGCTTTTTGACCCTTTAATGACCACCGAGTAAGTTGACCTGCCTTGCATGCTTTTCTTGGCTAACTGTATAAGCGTCAGCACTGCGCAGATACACATCCTCTTTTTCTTCCCTTGCATCCTCAGGTAAATCCCATGCAACTCTCTTTGCGTCTCACATTGCACTCTTCATCCTTTTGCTGCTCCAAGGAGCAAAGAGAAAAAAAAAGGCACACGTTCATTTTACAACTACATGCATTGTCCCTTATTTTGTGGGTTTGTCGGCATAAACACAATGCACTTGTTCATGCGGATTCCACAATAATTTAGACTTGTTCTCACACGCTCAGGGAATGGCGAGCAATCCCTGGGTATTATCCAATGCGCTCATGACCCACTTTCCCTCATTCTCTTTTCTATTATTGCCATTACAACACACCTCTTGTACAATTAAAAAAACTCCTACATATTTATGTTTATAGATTTATTTAATGTCGTTTTCGCTGACCCCCGAAGAACAAAACCGCGTGGAGCTAGCGTCGTTGCTCGGATACAAGCTCGACCCGATTAGCCACAAAGACCTAGCGCTGATAATCACCATATCCGCGGTATACGCGGTTGACCTGCTCGCCGTCATATTCCTACTGGCTAACCGCCGATATCCGCCGCTCAAATCCAAAAACCCACTACTGATGGCCGCCGCCTTTGTATCGTGCGTGTTTTGGTTTATTGGCGACCTACAGATCAACGGGCACGTGCACTTGCGCAACAGCATACTGACCGACTGCCGCGGCATTGGCGTATGGCTACGGGTGCTTTTGGGCGTGTGCACAGTGAGCTCGCTGATTGCGTTGCGCTCGTACGGGCTGTTCCGTGTGTTCCGCCAGAACCTGTCGTATCGTGGGTTTGGCTTTTACCTGCCGTTTCTTGTGTACTGCGCATGTACGCTGGTATATGGCATTGTTACCCAGGTGCTGCCCGCCCGGGTCACCGTTGAGTACATGCCGATGCTTGACGTGTGCTATTGCCCAAAGCCGTTCCGCGCCGCCCTGTACGGGTACATTTGGGCCACCTGGCTGATTATCGCGCTAATCAACTGGCAAATCCGCAACATCAAAAGCTCGTTCAACGAAAGCCGCGAAATGGCGTTTTCCTGTTTGCTGGTGTTTGCCATTTTGACGTTTTCAACAGCGCTGCAGTTTTCGCGGCCCGAGTACCCGCTCGATCAGACGCTGCGTCTGCTGTCGACGGGCATGGACCATTTGGGCACCAACCTGGTGTGGTGGGCGATTATGGGCGTACCCCTATTCAACTGCGTGTTCAATCACCGCAAATACCTGGAGCAGTGGACGGCCAAGCTGCGCAAAGACGGGCTGCAGCACGAGTACGACGTAAAGTCGGATTCGCTGGCCACCAGCAGCCGGCTGTCAGCGGGCAGCGAAGACGACGATGGGTTTTTCTTGTTTGACCATGCGCCCGACCAGCAGCCCGCCTATCTGCCCAACGGCGAGCCCCGGCCAATCAGCCGCAAACAGCAGTTGCAACGGCAAAACCGACAGAGCTCGCAGACTACCAGGACACAAGCATCTGCGCGCACGCCAAACCCCAGCGACCCGTTTGATATTCCGCCGATGTCGCCGGCCACCACTGTTGTCACCCAGGTGCTGAATGACCCGTTTGAACGGAATAGCGCCCAGTTTGCGACTGCTTTTCACGGGGTTACCGCAGACTTTCACTACGTGGCTCGAGCTAGACCATTGCCTGCTGTGGCGAACGACTCGCTAACTGTGTTGCCGCGGTTCAGTCCAGCGACATCTCATTCTAGTATTACGCCTGTTTACCACGTTTAAAGTATTTTATTGTTATGTTAGATTACAATGTACGCATTTTGTTATGTTTATAAAGCCACAACGCTTGTTTCTCAAGGCAAAGTATAAAGACATGATTACGTTACATAGAAAAGTCTATTGAATTTCAATGAAATCTATGCTTTTTAAACAGCCTGAGGTATTGCCGTGCTTACGCATGTGCGTCGCTAAATGATGCCCAAGTAATTTGGCGTTAAATTTCTAGTAACAACACATAGAGGCGCTCGCATAGATTGCAGAGCATAAAATCTGGATATTGCAATTCAAGTAAAAAAAAGGAACTAAAGCATGTTTTGAGCACTGTCAGCAAAGCGCTGAAGAACCTTCAGCAGGTCATTTGAAATCTGGTCGGCATAAGGAACTCGCTTGACAAACGGGTCAATCCAACTGTGTTCTGCGCTATATGAGATACCAAACATATCACCCGAATCAGCCATGCCGCTTTTGAGCCGCCACTTCAAAGCGCCATGGCACATTTTTCTGGCCTCGGAAGATAGGCTTTCGTTATAAAATAAAATCTCGTGCAGGCGTTCGGCAAGATTGCAAAGTCCACGCGCATGCTCCTGGTCCATGTCAAAGGCGCTCAGTATCCGAACTCCAAAAGCCCTCACTTCCATATCCGCTCGCTTCTCGCCAGCGATATTTTTAAAGGAGCCTTCTGACCACTTTATGATGTAATCTAGCCGATCAGGCAAGTTGCCGCCAGCAATCCGAGATTCATCGTTGATTCCAAATACGCCGAGCCAGCAGATCAAGTAGATCACGGATTCCCAGTCGTCCAGCTGCGTCCGCGGAATCGGCAGACGCTCAAGGTTGCCAATGCTTATAAACGGAACTGTGCCAATTTGCTCTGGGCGAGCGAGCTGCCTGGGAGCAGACACATCGATAGCGTAATCGTAATCGATAAGCATGCCGTGGACGCCTCCGCTCTTTGGGCGCACAATCAGAATATTGCTGTCGGATATGTCGCGGTGCAAAATCCGGCACTCGTTGTAAAGCGCGGCGTGGCACCGCATCACATCGTGCAGAATGACTATGAGCTCCGGGACTGAACGCACATTACCCAACGGCTCGCCAATCGGCGTCATCGCATAGCGCATGTGCACGCAGAACGGCGTGCGGCTCTGCTGTGCGCTGTCCAAATCGCCGAGAATCAGCCGCGTGCTGTCAAGTACCAACTGCGTATCCGAGCCCAGAAACACCCAGCCGCCGTCCAAGATCCGCGGGTACCGTCCGTTGAGATCCGCCCGACATTTAAGTCGTGCGTCGATTTTGCGCAGAATCCCAATCTCGCTGCGCTCGGTAAGGCTGCCCAGGTCAAACTCCTCCGGCGGCCAGCAAGAGCTACCGCTGCCCTCGCTGCAATTGCTTTCCATATCCAGCACACCCTCACTGAGCTGCCTGTCGCGTTCCATCCACGTGTCCTTGATCACGCAGTCTGGCACAAGTGGGCTATCCTCGGTTACTGGCGCTCCTGGGCGCGAGCTTGTCGCCAGAAAGCAGCGACAGTGCCGTTCAAACAGCCGGCCGGCATGGGCAATCAGCGTGCTGGCGTAATACAGCACCGACTCTCCCGATCTATTGGCACACGGAACACTGATCTCGTAGCACTGCAGGTCGCTGTCCCAGACAATTGTGTCGTCGTAGCCCAGCCGGTCATTGTCGCACAGCGACCAACCAACCAGCAGCCGCACAAGCTCGCTGCGCCCGGCCTTGTCCGTCATGTCGATTGCCGGCGATGCGAACGCGCGGTAGTTGCTAAATATGCACACATTGATCTTTGAGCCGCAGCAGACGAGTCCCCAGATGAATCGCCGGTCGGGCTGGCAGTAGTAGACGCTGCGAGAGCTGCCAAACAGCTGCGCAAACGCGTCGCCCTCGCCTTTAGCCGTTGAGTCGCGGTTTACCGCGACAGCTGCAAACGCGCAGTTGTAGCTAAAGCCCGGCTGCACCTCGACCGGTGAGGCAACGGGGCAGCAGCGCAAGGCAGCACTAATCCCGGCCATGTCGCCAATTTCTGTGCCGCTGTCAGACCCGTATCCGTCGTCGGTGCTATTAGGATGCGCGGCATCCCCGTCATACGGCAAAATCAGTCGCTGTGCCCCAGCGCCCGTTGCGCTGATTGTGTGCCCAGCTAGCTCGCGCTTCAGCAACTGTGCAACCAGAAGCATGAAAGTGCTGATCTGCTCGTACGTTGTGCTTGCTGACACTGGCAGAATGCCGCCCTCCCGCAGCCAGGGGACAACAGCGCGGGCGTGCTCGGCCATACGAGATTCGTCGCTTTGCGCCAGTGCGCTGACTGTGTCGACTTCTTCCGGCTGCTCAGCACCGGTAATCAGGCTTTCTAGGTGCGTGGCTACTGTAAGCGCAACCTCGTCCGCCAATGCCTTTGAAGCTGCATCGGCTGGCTGCGCCCGATCTACGACCCAGGCTGTGTTCGTTTCGAGGTGGGACCGCAACTCAGAATTAAAGTATATGTTGTGCTGCGTGCTGCTCTCGTCCAAGACTGTGCCTTCGTCTGGAGTGCCGCTGCGCCCGCCTGCCTCAGCGCTGGTGGCTACAATATGATGCAAGTTCAACAGGCATCAGTGGAATTGCATCTGCACAAACTATACCTGGGTCAGAGAGCTAGTGCCGTGAGCAGGCGGCTTGTTGTTGCGCGCTAAGGTTTGAAACGTACCATTAATGCTCTCGTTAGGAGCTGGATTAAGCCCATGCTGCTTTGCTAGCGGCCCTCTGGCCAGGTCCTCGCAGTGGGTCGCCGAGCTGTCAAG
>JANBSC010000061.1:0-19596 GCA_027578055.1 Coemansia sp. RSA 2611
TTTGCGCAGAACAACACGTTTGGGGCGACGGCGTTTTCGTCGTTTGGCGGGTTCTGGATGTCGTACGCGGTGATAATATCGCCGGGGTTCGACGTGCTGCCGACGCTGAAGGAGGCGGGCGGGACGGCGGCGGCGCATGGGATTGGGATATTTTTGATGGGATGGGTGATCATGACGTTTATACTGTTTTTGGCGACGCTGCGGACGAACCTGGGGCTGTGCCTGCTGTTTGCGTTTTTGGACATTACGTTTATCTTGCTGTGTGCGGGCGAGTGGACGGGGGTGCATAATGTGACGAAGGCGGGCGGGTACTTTGGGCTGTTTACGGCGCTGATTGCGTGGTACATTGCGGCGTCGGACTTGATTACGCGCGACAATAGTGTGTTTACGCTGCCTAACCCGTCGCTGGCGCGCAACACGGGACGCAACCACCTGGAGGACGGCAAGACGGAGGACGGCAACTAAGCATTCTCTTTTTTTTCCAGAGGCTTGAGAAATAGGTTTCTCTGTTCTCACGGCCCTGGGAGGGAAGTTTGGGAACAGCCGCTTCGTCGTTTCGTCATTTGGAGTGTGGCTGTTGGTTATTAATTGCGCGATTCTACTTTTTTTATTCATTTTTCACCCCGTATTCTAGCTTGATAACTGTCTGTAGTCTAGCAGGTATTTTTTATTAGCTTTCGTGGATGCAAAACCATGGATAGCTTAATAACAGCTTTATTATTATTCAGGCTAATAGTGTACAGAGTGGATTTAGATGCGAATGATCGGGGGGTGGTATCAGGCTTTAACCCAAAAGTGGCAGGATATCCGATGGAGAGGGGCTTAGACAGGATCGATCGATAGCAGCCACAGCTAGCATGAAAAGGCTATTTTTGGGGATATTTAGGATGGTTCTTGTGTTCAATCAGCAGCGGCATATTTGGCTGCCGCTGCGGTGTATAAGGCGGCAAGTAAGGGGGCTGCTGGAGAGCAGCGGGTACGGA
Organism: Coemansia sp. RSA 2611; assembly: GCA_027578055.1. Taxonomy (NCBI): domain Eukaryota; kingdom Fungi; phylum Kickxellomycota; class Kickxellomycetes; order Kickxellales; family Kickxellaceae; genus Coemansia; species Coemansia sp. RSA 2611. The sequence continues at coordinate 984 of JANBSC010000061.1, forward strand.
GGGTGGGACGTGGGGGTGCATTTCGTGGACAACGAGCGGATGCAGCAGCTCAACCGGCAGTACCGGAAGAAAGACCGGCCAACAGACATACTGTCGTTTCCGTTCCACCAGGCGGCAGCGCCCGAGGACTTTCGGGAATGGGCGGTGACTGAGGACGACCGCAATTTGGGCGACATGTATCTGGGAATGCCGTATATAGTGGAGCAGTGCCGGAAGCACGGGGAAACGGTGGGCGAGCATCTTCCGGAGCTTCTTGCGCATGGACTGTGCCACCTGATGGGCTACGACCACGAGCTGGACGCAGACTACCGGACAATGACGAAGCGAGAACAAGCGATATTGCGCGAGTACAGCAAAACACGAGAGGTTCCGTTCTGAATAAAAAAAGAAAGAAAGGAGCCAGATTTGTTTATACAGAAAAAAAAAGGTCTTTAGCGCCAACCGGGTTTTTTGACGGGCTGTGTGGAACCGACCGACTTGAACAGCTCGCGGGAGGAGGCGGTGGGCTTTGTGGGGGTGGCGGGGCCGCGGCTGGTCGGGTTGGATTGCATGCGGGCCTGGCGCGACACTCTCCGGGCGCTGCCCAGACGGACGGGGCCGGTGATCTGGGCGGAATCCTCGGGCGATCTGCCGTTGGCGCGCGACTGCTTGAGGATGCCGCGCAGCGGGCGGGCGGCAGGCGGCAGCGGCTCGTGGTGCGGGCTGGACTCGGCGCTGGCCCACGAGGCGACGGACGAGACCGGCGACACGGACGCGGCACTGACGCTCGGCGAGACCAAGGGCTTTTGCGGATGAGGATCCAAGGGCTTTTGCGGATTAGGGTCGGCGGGCTTCTGAGCTGGCTGGGCTGGCTGGAGCGGGGCCGCTCGGGAGACGACGGAGCGCGGCGGCTGCGGGTGGCGGGCGCGCGCGGTGGCCGGGGCGGCGTGCGCACGGGCCACGGCGCGCGCGCGCGTGGAGTCGGCGGCGGCGGCGCTGGCAAAGCGCACGGCGGCGGAGCGGCTGGGCGCAGGCTGGGCGCTGGCATTGGCACTGGCGCTGGCATTGGCACTGGCGCTGGCTGTGCGGCGTGCGCGCGTTGTGCCGGCCACGGCGGCCGAGATGGCGGCGGCGCTGGGGTTGCGGGGCGGGTCAGCGCTGGGCTCGGCGGCGAGGCTGGCCAGCGGCGCGGCGCCCACGCGCGACACGTACGGCGACTGGATGGGCTTGGGCTCGGGCACGGGCAGGTTGGCGGGGCCGCCGGCGGCCTGCACGCGCAGCATGGAGGCGCGCATGGCGGCGGTGACGTCGCTGAAGCTGGCGATGGCCTGCAGATACACGGAGTCGAGCAGGCGCGCGGGCTCGGCGGGCACGGCGCGCTGGGCGCGCTTGAGGCTGGCCAGGCAGGCGGCCGACAGGCGCAGCAGCAGCGCGTTCTGGGCGGCCAGGTCGGCGGCCACCAGGTCGGCCAGGTCGGCGTGGCGCGCCAGGCCGCGCGCGGACGCCGACAGGTCCAGCACCAGATGCTCGCGCGCCACGGCCTGCGCGTCCTCCTTGGACAGGCGCGCGGCCGGCGGCAGCTGCGCGGCGCGCGCGGCCTCGAACAGGCGGCGCTCGACGGCCTGCGCGGCGTGCTCGGCGGCGCGCGTGGCCGTGGCGCGCGCGCGCGCGAGGTCGCGCAGCAGGTCGTCGGCCTGGCGGCGAAACTCGTCGGATGAGGGGTCAGGCTCAGATGAGGAGTCGGATGAGGGCGCGTGGACCGCAATCTCGAACTGCGCGCGCCACGCCCGCAGCGCCGCGGCGTGGTGGGCGTACCACTGGCCGACGACGCGCGCCGACGCGTGGTCGCAGCGCGCGGCCAGCACGGGCGCGTAGGCGGCCGAGAGCTTGTTCTGGGCGGCGACGACGGCGCGGCGGCGGCGCAGGGCGTCGTGGTCGTCGTGCGGCTTGAGCGGGGTAGGCGCGGCGCGCGCCGGGCCCGCGCGGCTCTCCTCGACGATGCGCGTCAGGCGCTGGATCTCGGCCTTCTGCGCGCGGATGATGGCCTGGTACTGCGCCACGTGGGCGGCGGCGGACTTTGTGTTGCGCGCGACGGTCGTGCGGATGCGCTTGGCGCGGCTGGCGTACTTGAGCGTGCTGTGCGTCTCCTCGAAGAACGTCGACGCCGGCGACACGCACGTGATCATCACCGTGCGGCAGTTGCCGCCCAGCGAGAACTTGAGCAGGCGCGTCAGCTTGGAGTCGCGGTACGGCACGTGCCTGGGCGTGGGCGCGCACAGCGCGTTGATGCAGTTGGCCAGCGCCAGCAGCGAGCGGTTGATGTTTGCGCCCTCGCGCATGCGCGCGCCGCTGCCGCGCGCCACGGCCGCGCGCTCGCTGCCGGCCAAATCAATGATGCTGAGCGTCGCCTGCGTCTCGGCCGTGCGCAGCCCGCCGCCGCGCGCGCGCTGCCGCACGCGCACCTGCAGCACCGCGTGGCTGCGCGACGACACCGCGTTGGCCGCGGTCGCGCTCATCGTGCGGTTCGCGTTGCCGCGCGCCATCAGCGCCAGCACCGCGTCGACGCCGCGCGGCGCGTGCTCGCTCAGCCCGGCCACCGTCACGCCCTGGCGCGCGTCCTCGCGCAGCGCCAGCGCGCGCCCCGTGTCGGCCGCCAGCAGGTCGCGGATCGTCTCGTTGTACACCTCCAGATACGACACCGCCACGTCCACGTCCGCCCCGTCGCTTGCGCCGATGCGCGCATACAGCTCCTGCATCGCCAGCCCCACCACGCCCGCCTCGCCGCCGCCGCCGCTGATCGTGTACGTCTTGCCGCACCCCGTCGCCCCGTACGCAAACACCGTCGCGTTGTACCCGCCCAGCACCGCGTCCAGCAGCCCGCGCGTCGTGCCCTCGTACACGTCGCGCTGCGTCGCGTCCTCGCCGTACACGCGGTCAAACACAAACCGCACGTCGCGCGCCCGCTTGTTGCTCGCCCCCACCGTCGACCGCGCCGCGCCGCTGTCGTCCGGCGGGTCGAACACCACCACGTGGTCGTCGATTGCGTGCACCACCCTGCGGATCGTGCCGCCCTTAGTTGGCTCTGCTGCCGGCTCCGTGTAGCTCGCAAGGTTGCGCGCCGTCGGCCCAAACTGCCGCCCCTCCGGCTTCGCCAACATCGCCTGCTCCTCGGCGCTGAACGGCCGCACGCGCACCGCCACCAGTATCGCCGCCTGCGTCGACTCGCTGCCTTTGCTATCCATCTCCGTCGACTCGCTGCTGTCCATCTCTGGCGCCCCACTCCTTTGTGTCCGCGCTGCCAGCATCCTCGTATAATCTTATATGTACACCCTGTGCCAAAGTTTTTCAATAACGATCTACCAAGAATTAAGAACAGCCCTTTACTGCCGGAACTCTAGATTATTATAAAAATGCCCTCTGCAACAACGAGCCGTAAACAAAAAAAACCGAGGGAGCGTGCAGTTTTTTTCTTTTCTTTTCCCAAACACCTCTTTGTTTACCTTTAAATGCCCCGCTGATCTGCCCATGATCCCCACTCTTAATCAAATCAACTAGCCCCGAATCCCCCGTCCGTCTTGTCTGTTCCAGCGCTCTGTTAGAAGGGGGAAAACTCGGCCGACGCCTACTATAAAAAAGACTGCCCCTTTGTGTTTCTTTAGCATTTCTTGCAAGAGATGTCTGCGATATTCCATAAAGAACACCCGCTTCTTTTAAAAGCTGGCCTGCTTTTTAAAATACACAAAGCTAAGCCAGCAAGCAATGAACCCCCTTTGTAATTCTTTTGTCCAACACACAGCTGCTTGGGGTAAAATGCCAACCAATTCACTGCTCTTTCAACTAAAAAAGAAAATGCTGCAGTACAAAGCTTCCTTTTGCTAAAAAAACCCCACTGCCTTTGCCCTCCCTTTTTGCCATTAAACAAGAAAACAGCCAATCACCCCTTTTCTAACACTGCTACTCTTTTTCCAAGCCCTCCAACCTGCACTGCTATATAAAGGGGGCCTGGCATTCCTTCATTCTTCTCCATCCCCCACATCCTGCCTAGCTTCCTCCTATTTGCTTCACACTTCGCATACCTAATCCTTTAACTGATCTATTTTATACTAGTGTTTCTCTGAATTATGGTGTGCAAAAGTACATATGAATCTCATGATTTTATGGTAAGCACTGCAAAGCTTTTACTAGATGAGCTTTATGGGAAGCTGACCCATGACATGGTGTGTTCAGAATACATGAACCTTATAGGTAAGCATAGCATGTGTAATTGTGATAGATGTCAATTTAAATATAGTATGGCCACATCATTATACTTCCAATTTGATTCTTGCAATTTGAGTTCAGTGGAAGAATCAGCACGTCAAGCTAAGAAAAACAAAATTTTAGATAAAGCAAAAGATGATTTGTGGAGGCTTGGTACAGCTGTCCGTGATCAGTTTATTACTGAAATGGATCAATATTCCCTCCAAAATAACTATAATTAAACTATCTTCAATGTGCTTATTAAATAAATGCTATGCATATTGCAAGGCTCTATGCAGTGACTTGTGCCAGCATCATTGAAACATGCTAACTCTGTGCCTCTTTCGGCAATCCAGTACTAGATAATCTGCTCAGCATAACCTGGCTAGATTGCACAACCCTCCTACTAAACTGTAAATTATAGCTCTACTAGCTGCTATCTCAAGCCTACCTCTCACTTTTGCAGAATGTGCTGCCTGTAGCACTAAACTGCCCCCTAGTTACAGACTACCCTTGGTATAGACCACTCATCAGTGGAAAATGAGATCACCTTATGCTATTCTTCTAACAGTGTGACTATAATTCCAGGCACCTACCAGATGTCAGGCATGGCATTAGAAATTAGTTTGATTATGAAATAAATGATAACATTCAGGGCTAGCTCAATTGTATAAGCCATTACACAGCAAGCTACTTTACATAAACTGACAACCATACTTGGAATCCTCATTCAGCACCTGCATAACCTATTTGTGCATTTTGAAAACTCTCAGCAGTTTAAAACAAATATGCAATAAGCATGTGTTTTGTATCAATCTCACACAAGGGCAGTGCAATTGTGCTGTGACAACTAACTGAGCGAGCACACAAGGGCACATGTACACTAATACATAAATATACAGAAAATCACCAGTACTATGTTTGTAGCTTGCACATATTGGAAAAAAAGTGAATTGTGTGAATTGCAGATAGCATATGCTGGCACCCATTGCACAAGTGCATATAATATTCTGACAGTAAAGAAAAAAATTACCAAGCCCAGATGAGGCAGCCAAAGTTCTTGCCCAGATCATTGAAAATCAGGTTCTGATTCAGTGTGGCAATCTCACTCATGTCTTGCTCAGTCAGTGCAAAGTCAAACGCGTTGAGATTCTCGGGCATCTCCTTGTTGTTGGAGCCCTTGGGAATGACTGCACAGCTATGCTCAATTGCCCAGTGCAAAAGTACCTGGGCTGGCAACCACTTGTGTCTCTTGGCAATGTCAGCAATTGTGTCATGATTCAGCAGAGGCATAAAGTGCAGACTGCCCAGAACCATGTTGATCTTGTGGTAGCCCATGTCACCCATTGATGAGTACACGATGACTGCCAGACCCTCGGTCTGTGCCAGCTCAATCAGCTGCTTGCGGTGCAGGTATGGATGCAGTTCAACCTGAAGCACAGCTGGACGGACCTTGGCATATGACAAGAGGTTGTAGAGCATGGCACCAGACATGTTTGAAATGCCAATATTCTTGGCCAGTCCATCATTGTACAAAGCCTCCATGGCCTCCCATGTCTCATGAAACAGAACCTTGGCTGGAACCACCAGCCCACCACCATCGTCTCTCCACTCAGGCAGGTAGCGCTCTGACTGTGGCACATACTTTAGTGCCACGGGAAAGTGCACAAGGTACAGGTTGATATAGTCAATGCCCAAGTCGTCAATGTTGTGTTGAAAATTTTCCTTGACATGCTCGTGTGCATGAAAGGTATTCCAGAGCTTGCCAGTGATAAACAGCTCCTCATGCTTGACTAAACCATCGGTCATAGCACGCCAAAGTCCCATGCCCACCTCGCGTTCATTGCCATAGTCAGTCGTGCTGTCAAATAGACGGTAGCCTAGCTTAACTGCATTGTAGATGTGGTCGGCAGCCGTGTCCTTGCCGACTTTTCAAAGTCCCGTGCCCACCATAGGCATCTTGAGTCCGTTCTGGAGCGTAATCTCGGGTCCCGCGGCCATTATTCGGCAAATGTAGCTTAAAGTTGAACGAAAAATTGAAATAAACTTGCGAGTTTAGGGTTTGAAAAGGTTAGATAGTAGCAGCGCCGAACAGGAGCTCTTTTATAGCTGGGATTCCGCGAAAAATATGGCCTACTTGACTATACATTCCGATATTCTTCCTTTCAAGGACTGACGTCGGATTTAAAATGTTTGCAAGGAACATTCCACAGTACCCAGTCATGTGCGTGCTTATTGCCAATATTGACGATCGATACAAGCTGCAAAAAAGGGGGCCAGTGCATCGCAATGCACTGGCCTTGAAATCCTATCGGCGGACTAGGAATGCTATCTGTCTTGCGGCAATATTTCACACCTAGCGCGGCATGCATATGGCGCCCATCTGTTTCTGGTTCACGCCCAAAAGAGCAAAACCCGAGGATTTTTGCAGGAGAGAAAGGCCGAGTGGGCTCTATTCGCAAATGCCTCAACCGACCACCGACAGACACCGACAGATTAATCTTTTTGCACGAGAATCACAGAAAGGTCCCAAAATCAACGCCAACGGCTGATCCCAATCAAGGCGTACAAACACGAAACTGCCACTTGCAGCCACGCTCAAGCAGTTTGTGGTTTTTTTTTTCTTCAGTCGATTTGGAGGGGTTTTTTGTCGCGTAATTCACAAAATGGCGGACGAGTTCACCGAGGAGCACAAAAAGCTCTACCAATACGCAGGAAACTCCAACCTCGTGCTTCCGTCGGAGCGCGGAAAGGGAGCGCGGCGTGGCGGCGAGCGCGGCAAGGAAATCGAGTCGCTATGGCAAAAGATCGATCCACGCGAAATGGGCGCAAACATCCGCCGCGAGGCCCCACAAAAGCCCGCGGTAAGCGACGTGGACGTGGAGCGCGCGCAAGAGCGTAAGCGCGCACGCCGGGCGCAGCGCAGCGCAAAGACAGACTACGGGTTCACCAATATCCTCGCGGCAACCGAAGACGTCGAAGGCGTGTATCGGCCGCGCACACAGCAGACTCGGCAAGTGTGGGAGCTGGTGCTATCGCAGATGCGCGTGTACTTGGGTGACCAAACGCCCGAGGTGCTTATGTCGGCGGCTGACGAGACGCTAGCAGTGCTGAAGAACGACGACGCTAGGGAGAAAGACAAGAAGAAGCAGGTGGAAGAGATGGTTGGCGCCAAAGTAGGCGAGCCCGAGTTTGCGCGGCTGGTGCAGCTGGCAAAGCAGATCACCGATTACGGCGCCAACGAGGAAGAGGACACGGAGATGGCTGGTAACGCTGTCCCGGGTGCCGACGATGGCGGCATTGCAGTGATGTTTGGCGGCAGTGACGACGAGCACGAGCAGGCGCTGGGCGGCGAGACTGGGCCGACGCGCCACGTGGTTGATGACGAAAGCAGTGACGAGAGCGACGACGACATGGTTGGACCCGCACTGCCGGCTGCGGGCGACGACGCCGCGGCCGATTCGGATACCAACGCCGAGGGCGATGATGAAGCCGGTGGCTATCGCACGGTGATCCACGGGTACGGCGAGAAAAACGCCAAACAGCTGAATCGGCGCAACGAAGAGCGCGCCAGGGCTATAGCGGCGGCGCAGTCTACCACAACCAGCTTTGGCGGCGACGCCCGCAACGAGGAGGAGGACAAAGACGAAGCTGCTGCGCAAGGTCCTGCCAAACTGACTGCGCGCAGCATCGACGCATTCTGGCTGCAGCGCCAAGTGGGTCGGCACTACACGGACCCAATGGCGGTGCAAGAGAAGACCCGCGAGGCCACGCGGCTGCTGTCGAACCGGAAGCTGGCGCTGGGCGAGCTGGAGAACGAGCTGGCTGAGCTGTTTGACTATGAGTACTTTGAAACCGTGCAGCAACTGGCCAGCAACCGCGACCTGGTGGTATGGAGCATGCGGCTGGCGCGGGCCGAGACCGAGGGCGACAAAGACCAGGTGCAGGAGGTCGAAGGCGAAATGCGCGAACTAGGGCTATCGTGGATTCTGGCGGCCCGTAACGGCGAAAGCGGCGAGGACGCGACAGCAGCAGTTGTTCCAGACTCGGTAAAGTCAAAGCCCGAGGCCGACACAGCCAAGACAGCTGCTGACAAAGAGTACGCGCCCGAGCAGGAGCTTGACCTGGAAGCGCTGGCGTTTACGCAGGGCAGCCACCTAATGACCAACGAAAAGTGGGTGCCGCCCGCTGGCGCAAAGAAGATAACAATGGCCGGATACGAAGAGATCCGGGTACCAGCGCCCGAGCGGCTGCCTGCGGGCGGCGACGACCTGGTGGAGCTGAGCCGGATGCCAGCGTGGACTCACGCAGCGCTCAAGGGCGTGAAGGAGCTGAATCGCGTGCAGAGCCGCGTGTTTCCGGCGGCATTCGAGTCGGACGAAAACATGCTGATTTGTGCGCCGACAGGCGCCGGAAAAACCAACTGTGCAGCGCTGGCCATGCTGCGCACCATCGGGCAGTTCCGCGACGCCGAGACCGGGGCCATCGACGCAGACTCGTTTAAAATGGTGTACATTGCGCCGATGAAGGCGCTGGTAGCCGAGGTTGCCGGCAGCTTTGCGGAGCGTCTGGGGCCGCTGGGATTACGCGTGGCAGAGCTGACGGGCGATGCGCAGCTGACGCGGCAGCAGATTAGCGAGACGCACTTGATTGTAACCACGCCAGAGAAATGGGACGTGGTGACACGGCGCGGTGGCGAGCGCAGCTACACGGATCTGGTGCGGCTGGTGATTATCGACGAGATCCACTTGCTGCACGACGACCGCGGTCCGGTGCTGGAGGCGCTAGTGGTGCGCCATACGGGCGGCGCAGCACGGCTGGTCGGGCTGTCGGCTACGCTGCCCAACTACGAGGACGTGGGCGTGTTTCTGCGCGTGCAGCGCGACCACGTGTTCCACTTTGACGCGCGGTACCGGCCGTGCCCGCTGGCGTTAGACGTGGTGGGGATTTCCGAAAAGCGGCCGATAAAGCGGCTGGAACGCATGGACCAACTGTGCTACGAGAAGACGCGGCAGCACGCGGACAGCCAGGTGCTGGTGTTTGTGCATTCGCGCAAAGAGACCGTGCGCACCGCGCAGCGCCTGCGCGACATGGCCATAGCCGAGGGCGTGACATGGGTGGCGCCTGGTAGCGCCAGCAGCGAGGTGTTGCGCGAGGAAGCCCGCGAGGCCCGCGATAGCGGGCTGCAGGACGTGCTGGCGGCGGGCGTGGCCGTGCACCATGCGGGGCTGACACGTGCGGACCGGCAGCTGGTTGAAGATCTGTTTGCTGACGGCCACGTGCGCGTGCTGGTAGCTACCGCGACGCTGGCATGGGGCGTGAACTTGCCGGCGCACGCGGTAATCATCAAGGGCACCCAGGTGTACCGGCCCGACCGCGGCGCGTGGGGCGAGCTATCTGCGCAAGACGTGCTGCAGATGCTGGGACGCGCGGGGCGGCCGCAATTCGATACCCATGGCGCGGGCGTGATCATCACCACGCACGGCGAGCTGCGGTACTACCTGTCGCTGATGAGCCAGCAGCTGCCGATCGAGTCGCAGCTGGTGTCGCGGCTGCCCGACGTGCTTAACGCTGAGATAGCGCGGGGCGTGGTGCGCACGCGCAACGATGCGGCGGACTGGCTGGGCGCGACCTACCTGCATGTGCGCATGCGGCGGAGCCCGTCGGTGTACGAAGTGGCGCGCAGCGAGCTTGACACCGACCCTGGGCTGGTATCGCGGCGGTTGGCGCTGGCACACGCGGCATTTATAGCGCTGGAGCGCGCGTCGCTGATTCGCTATGAGCGGCGGTCCGGACGCGTGCGTGCGACTGATCTGGGGCGTGTAGCGGCACAGTACTATGTCGACCACGGGTCGATGGCCGCGTATCAGAACGAGCTGCGCGCAGATGCCGGCGACATTGACCTGTTGCGAGCATTTGCGGCGTCGCGAGAGTTCCGGCTGATGCCCGTGCGCGCGGACGAGCGCGTGGAGCTGGCACGGCTGACTGAACGCGTACCGGTTCCGGTTCGTGGCCATGACGCGGGTGCCAAGGTGGCAGTGCTGCTGCAGGCGCATGTGGCCCGCCTAGGCTTGGCCGGGCTGGCGCTGGCAGCGGATATGGCATACGTGACGCAGTCGGCTGGCCGGATCTTCCGGGCGCTGTTTGAGCTGTGTGTGCGGCGCGGATGGGCCCGGGCGGCGCGGCGGGCGCATGCCTGGAGTTTGCAGGTTGAGCGGCGCATGTGGCTGGCCGCGTCGCCGTTGCGACAGCTCGATTGCCCGCCGGATCTGCTGCGCGCTGTTGAGCGCAAGCCGCTGGCATGGGCGCGGTACCTGGACCTGAATGAGCCAGAGCTGGCCGAGCTGGTTGGCTCGCCGCGTGCTGGGCGCGCCCTCTACCGACTGGTGCATCTGGTGCCGCGCATTGCCGTGGCTGCGAGTGTTCAGCCGCTGACACGCTCGCTACTGCGCGTCGAGCTACGGCTGACGCCTGATTTTGCCTGGACGGATGCGGTGCACGGCGCAGCGGAGCCGTTTTGGATTTTTGTCGAGGATGCCGACGGCGAGCGGCTTCTGCACGCAGAGCAGTTTGTGCTGAAGCGGCAGTACGCGACGGCCGAGCATGTCACCGAGTTCACTTGCCTGCTGACCGAGCCGATGCCGCCGCAGTACTTTGTCAGCGTGTCGAGCGACCGGTGGATCGGCTCCGAGACGCGAGTTGCAGTGTCGTTCAGGCATCTGCAGTTGCCGGCACGGGCGCTACCGCCAACCGAGCTGTTGGATATGCAGCCGCTGCCAGTCTCTGAACTGCGGGACGACGAGTTTGAGCGTGTGTACTCGGCGTCGCTGTCGCCACTGCATGCGACGGGCTCGTTTAACGCGGTGCAGACGCAGGCGTTCCACTCGCTGTACCGCACCGACGACAGCGCGCTGATTTCGGCAGCGGCGGGCTCTGGCAAGACGCTGGCAGCGGAACTAGCGCTGCTGCGGTTCTTCAAGCTCGAGGCGATGCGTGCCCACGAAGAGGGCGAGTCGTATGTGCGTCGGCGTGCCGTGTACCTTGCGCCGTTTGCGGCGCTGGTGCGCGCGCGGGCGCGGGATTGGCGGCAGCGGCTGGGCGGGCTGCAGGGCGGCAAGACGTTTGCAGTGCTGTCGGGCGACGTGGCCGGCGACTTGAAACGCATTGCGAACGCGCATGTGGTGCTGGCGACGCCGACCGCGTGGGACGCGCTGAGCCGGCGGTGGCGGCAGCGCCAGCGGCATGGCGTGCGCGACATTGGGCTGGTGATTGCCGACGAGCTGCACTGGGCTGGTGGCGCCGGGCTGGGGCTTTCGGACGATGTGGTTAGCGCGGGCGCCGATGACGATGATGCCGGTGCCGATGCAGTGGGCGATCAGCTGGCGGCCGCGTACGAGGCTGTGGTCAGCCGGGTGCGGTATATGGCGGCGCAGCTGGACCGGGCGATTCGCATTGTGGCGCTGTCGGTGCCGCTGGCCAACGCCCGGGACGTGGCTGCCTGGATTGGCGCGCCGTCGGCAGCCGTGTTTAACTTCCACCCGGCAGTGCGACCGGTGCCCCTCGAGATCCGCATCGAGACGTCGACGGTGCCGCATTTTGCTTCGCGTATGGCGGCGTGGCTGCAGCCCACGTACCGTGCGATCTGCGGTTCGGACGACAGCAACACTGGCGATGCAATGGAGGTTGACGCCGACTCGGCGCATAGCCCAGCGATCGTGTTTGTGCCGAGCCGTCGGCAGTGCCGTGTGGTTGCCGGCGACTTGCTCGCATGCGCGGCCAACGATGACCTGCCGTCGCGGTTCCTGCGCGCTGACTCCTCTGCAGTGGAGCAGGTGGCACAGCGTGTGAGCGACCGGGCGCTGCGCGAGTTTTTGGCATACGGCGTGGGCTTTTACCACGAGGCACTGTCGCTCGGCGACCGGCGCGTGGTGCTGGAGCTGTTCGAATCCGGCATGGTGCAGGTGCTAGTAGCCAGCCGCGAGACGTGCTGGGCGCTGGATTCGGTGCATGCGCACACGGTGGTGATCATGGGCGCCGAGCGGTACCAGGGGCGCGAGCACCGCTATACCGACTATCCGGTGCCCGATGTGCTGCAGATGATGGGCCGGGCGTCGCGCCCAGGCATTGACCGGCAGGCGCGGTGTGTGCTCATGTGCATGGCAAACAAACGCGACTTTTACAAAAAGTTCCTGTATGAGCCGCTGCCGCTGGAGTCGCGGCTGGACGCGCAGCTGCATGATGTGATGAACAGCGAGGTGGCGGCAAAGACGATCGAGAGCAAGCAGGATGCGGTCGATTACCTGACCTGGACGTTCCTGTATCGGCGTCTGATGCAGAACCCCAACTACTACGGACTGCAAGGAACCACGCACCAGCATTTGTCAGACTACCTGTCGGAGCTGATCGAGTCTACGCTGGCCGATCTATCGGCGGCGCGCTGCGTGACCGTGGACGACGACGAGATGGACGTGGCACCGACCAACCTCGGAATGATTTCTGCTTATTACCAGATCCGCTACGTCACCGTGGAGATGTTTGCCCTGTCGCTGTCGGCAAAGACCAAGCTGCGCGGCGTGCTGGACATTGTGTCGGCGGCTGACGAGTTCGAGGCGCTGCCTATCCGCCATCGCGAATCGGCGCTGCTCTCGCGTATCGCCAACCGACTGCCCGTGCCGCTGCCGGCGACCGAGGGCGAGGGAGATGCGCGGTGGAACTCGCCGCGTGTGCGCACGCATCTGCTTTTGCAGGCGCACTTTTCGCGGCTCACGCTGCCGGCCGACTTGGCCGCTGACCAGGCGTGGGTGCTGGCTCGTGTGCTGCCGCTGTTACAGGCCATGGTGGACGTGGCGTCGTCGATGGGCTGGATGCAGCCGGCGCTGGCGGCGATGGAGCTGTCGCAGATGGTCGTGCAGGCCGTGTGGGAGGGCCGCGATCCGCTGGTCAAGCAGGTGCCGCATGTTGGTAAAGTGCTCGACCGGTGCAAGCAAGCGGGCATTGAGAGCGTGTTTGACTTGATGGACATGGAGGACAGCGAGCGTGCGCAGCTGCTGCATGGGCTGTCGACGCGCCAGGTGGCCGAGATCGCTGGGTTTGTCAACCGGTACCCCAACATCGAGGTCGAGCACCAAATCGTGGACGCTGACTCTATTACGGCCGGCGCATCGATGGCCGTCGAACTATCGCTGGACCGCGAGTGGGACGAGGACGAGGACGGCGAGGTGCCAGGCCCGGCGATTGCGCCGTTCTTCCCGTACACTCGCGGCGAGGGCTGGTGGGTGGTAATTGGCGACCCGCGCACCCAGGCATTGCTGGTGGTCAAGCGGATAAGCGTGGGGCGGCAGCTGAGCACTGCTGTGGAGTTTGCGGCGCCAGAGACCGAGGGCGTGCACGAGCTCAAGATGTTCCTGATGTGCGACGCGTATTTGGGATGCGACCAGGAGTTTGACCTGAAGATCAATGTGTTGCCGGCAGAGGACGAGAGCGAGATGGAGGAGGATTAGCTATAGTTTTTTTTTTTTTTGATTGAGTAGACTGCCAAACCAGCGGCGCTTGGCGAATTCTACAGGAATCTTGCGGTGTGTGTTTAACTTTGCAAACATTTGGATACCCAGGTCGAAGGACTTTGCACTGCCATATGCCGCACTAGCAACGTTCAGCGGGCTGCAAGAAGCAGCCAGCAATGCCGCGTTGGATTTTTATAAAGTTGGTGCATGGGAGGAGGGTGAAGATTTTGCTCGCGGTAAGCAGGCAATTGCAAAAGAAGGTATATTCAATTTTGTTGAGCCGGCTATGTTTTGACGTGAGGTTATTTGGTATATTGGGTAGGAAACCCAAAATCTCAAAGCTGGGCTGCTTGCTGGCGTCTAGCACATGGAATTGGGTGACTTGATGTCAGGTACAAACATCATTTACATGCTGCCACTCGCGGTTGCGGAAAGGTTCACCGTGCCGATAATCGCAAGCGACCAAATCAGCGAGTTAAGCAACTTGTTTGGTTTTCCGCAAAATATATTATGAGCAAGTTCACCGAATGGTATGGCGGGTGCCACTTTAGCAGCGGCGCGGGCAAATTAAACCCCCATGCGGTCACCATGTTCATTCGGGCGCTATGCTCGCCGGAACTCTCCCCGACTCTCGAAAAGTCTGCCAGTTTCTACTGGGAGCAAACCGGAAACCAAAGACTGATACGAAGCATCGCGCTGGCCAACCGAACGTCGATACTGCAGCTTGCATCCAGCCACTCCCAATGGCGGCCATGCGTGGCTGAAGCTGCAGACAACATCCAGTCGCGGCAACATTCCAGTGTGCGAGTGCAAAGACCAACAGCACACTACGGCGAACGAGCTCTACTTAGGCACCGTTCAACGCCTGCTCCGACATATGAAGCTATGCATGTGCATCATGCCAAACGCAGCGAACAACTACCACAAGAAGGTATATGCAGATATACTTTGGACGCATCTGCTCACCAGGCTTACTTGCTCGTGCGATGATCTGCACGGTAGCCAGCTTGTGGGCGTAGTGTCTGAGCTAGGTGTCAGGAAAGTTGATACCAACTTAACTGTCACAGTTAAGTCGGTTTAACGATGGGAAGTAAAAAATTAAAGAAAAGCTAGACAATTGAAAAAGAAAAGAAAACGCAGTGCGCAAACTTTCCTGGTTTTATTTCCTGTCTCAACCCTCTTTTCCAACCCAAAAAGATATCAAACGTAAGCTTGGCTAAGACTGTGATCCAACAAAATGAACGGCGCTGGAGGCAACTCTACTCGGTTAGCCTTTGATAACGACGACGACTATGATGACGGCACACCTCTTTGTAGCATCATGTTTGCCGCAACCACGCTGGTCCTCGTTCTGGTGCTGTTCAAGATCATATACGAGCGCTGGGTGACGCCGTTGTCCGAGGTACCGGGCAAGTTCTGGCACTCTATATCGGGTCTGCCGATGCGGTACCATATGATGCGCGGCCAGCTGCCAGAGGTCATTCTTGAGCTGCACGAGAAATATGGTCCCGTAGTGCGGCTCTCGCCGCAGCGCGTATCGGTCAACGACATTTCGATGGCCAGGCAAATACTGGGCTCGCACTCGTTTGCCAAAGCCCCAGCGTACGATCTGCCCGAGTCTCTGATGCCCAACACGTTTTCGACCCGGTCACCGGAGCTAAATATTGAACGACGCAAGCGCCTGGGCCCGAGCTTTTCACACAAGCACCTGCACGACATGGAGCCCAGCGTCTTGCAGTGCGGCGTGCACAACGTCGACCGCAAGATCGACGAGCTGCTGGAGTTGCAAGGGGCTGGCCAGCAGAGCGTGGTGGTTCAGTACCATGCGCTGTTCTCGTTGATTGCGTTTGACGTCATTGGCATCCTGGGGTTTGGCCAAAAATTCGACGCGCTAAAGACCGGGCACCACGAGCTCATCCCGATCTTGACCCGCATCCGCATTTTCAACTATTTCGCGCTGGCGTTCCCCTGGCTCAAGGCGGTGCCGCGGCTGCTGGGCGGGCGCTTCAAGACGCTTGCCAGTCTGGTGCAGTTTAGCCAAAACGCCATTGACAGGCGGCGCAACGATCCGTCCTCGTCGACCGTGGATCTGCTGCAGATGATGCTCGACTCAAACCGGACCGGCCAGCAGCGGTCGCTGAACGACCCGGAAATGGTCTCTGAGACCATCCTGCATCTGGTTGCCGGCGTTGATACCACGTCGAACGGGCTGACATGGACGCTCTTGCTGCTGCTACACAACCCGCACATTCTTGATCGGCTGACTACCGATATTCGGCAGGAATTCCCCGTGGCATCCAACCGCACCATCTCGTTTGAGGACTGCCGTCAGCGGCTGCCCTACCTCACCGCCGTGATCAACGAGTCGCTGCGGGTGCTGAGCCCGGCGCCCAGCATTCTTCCGCGCGTGGTGCCCAGCGGCGGTCTGCGCGTGGGCGGCTTTCTGCTGCCCGCTGGCTCCCTGGTGTGCCCGTCAATTGCGCCGGTGCACATGAACCCGGCGCTGTTCTCGTCGCCCTCGGTGTTCAACCCCGAGCGGTTCCTGGGCCAGGGGTCGGAAAAGGCCAATATGATTGCGTTTTCGACGGGCGTGCGTGCCTGTTTGGGCCGCAACCTGGCCCTACTCGAGCTACATGTGGTGCTGGCCAACCTGCTGCGCTCGTACGATCTCCAGCTGCCTCCCAACGTGGCTGCCATGGGCGAAAATACTGGTGATAAGCCAGACAGCGTTGGCGTGGTGCCCAACATCCCGCACATGACCCAGATGACCATGACTCCAAAGCGCCCGGACCGCGACTGCCTGGTGCACATTACTCGAGCGCAGGCCTGACTGCCAATTATTCCTTGAACGCCAATATAAACATTGCTGAATAAACTGTATTGAAAAGTCAGGCTAGCGGCATATCGTCCATAATTTTCACAAGCCATGGCTGGTGAATTATGTTGGTGGAGCAATAAATGAGATGCTCGCACATACCTTGCTGCGCAAATTTGGAGCAATAGCACACGCCATAGTGGTGGTCGACGATGTTCTTGGTCGACGCACTGCTGTCAAACAGACAAATCACCGATGAGCCAAGAGGCATCCGGTTCGTCTTGCTCAGACTTGGCACCGGCGAATGTCCACCTTGCTCCACCGAGCTCATGTCAAAGACTTCAGACGACGTTTTGTCGCCCAGTGCATTCACCGCCTCTTCTACACCAGGAGTCAGCACCGAGGCCAAAAAGTACAGCACAGAGTCGACGCGGTTAGTGTCTGGGCGGCTCAGCATAGTCGACCACAGCAAGTACCGCCACTGGGACACCGCCGACGAGCTGTAATTAAACTCGGCAGTCTGCCCGTAAGTTTTGGGCATCCACTGGTCCTCCTGGCATAAAAGATATTCGAACTCTGGCCGCAGGTCTGGCTGATCCTTTATTGCGGCAATGGCTTCAGAGAACTGCTCGCCAATGTTCTGTACCGCCTGCATCACTGCCGAGCCAAACGGACACTCGCCCCTGCGGCGCAGCACAACTGCCCGCACCGCCTGGTCGATGTAGTACTTTGCGAACCGGACATCCCAGTTGCCAAACACTGCTTCAACTGAAATGACCGCCTTCAGCGTATTGACAAAAATGGTTTTGCGTGGCATCTGGCTCGACCGGCTTACCAGCGCTTCGAGCCAGTCGGCTACTAGCCGCAGCGACGTGCCCGTGGTCACCAGATACGAGATCGGCACCGTTTGGCCCTGCCGCTCAAAAAACAGCGTCCACACCTGGAACCCGTCGTGATCGCAGCGATATGCCGCGTCCAGGTAGCATGGCCCGGTATCGTGGGTCAAAAAGTAATCCCACATGCGCTGCTGGAACGGCGTCCAGAACCCAACCGCCACCTGGTACACGCCGGTTGGCGAGTAAAAGTTTGGGTTCTGTGGTCGCGGCACCCGCATTCCACGCGCAAAGTGCAGCACATTTTCGCTGCCTATTTTAAGCGTCCAGTTGTCGATTGAAAACTGAGCCGCCTCGTCTAGCTTCCAGTCATCCTGGCATGCCATTCGCTGCAGCGTGCGGTAGCAGACCGGATTGATGAGCACCTTATGCGTGCTATAGTTTATATCGCTAAATAGCTCCAGTCCATGGGCTACACATTGCGGCGTATGAAAATCATCAGCATAATCCCATCCTCTTTTAATCCTATGCATATCGTTGTTCACATCATCGGGTGACTTACAGCATAGCTGTTTGTACGTCTTTGTCTTGAGGTCTTTGTTACTCAGCTTTCCAGTCGAATCGGTGCTGCAAGACGTGTACGCGGAATCTTCAAAGAAGTACAGGGACACGGCGCACAGCTTTGGAATCTTGAGCAGTGCGCTCAGCGGCATCGGCTGTGTGACCAGCGGAATTGACAATGTCCACATATCGGGCTTTACCACAGCGCCAAATCCCTGGGTTTGTCCGTGCGCATGGGTATTGACCCCGCCACAGGTAGTCGCGCCATCGGACTGTTTGAGAGTGCTAATGTGGAAGGGGCACAGCCCCGGGACCACCACATCATAGCCACTTTGGCTAGCTGAAACCGTAGCCTTGTCGCAATTCTTCACCAGTCCTAATATCCAATCGTCAGGAAAGTGCGCGAGAATACTCTGTCCTGGCTGCCGACACCAATATGATGACTTCGTCGCCGAAGATCCACTCGGTGTCGTGCCCGACACTGGCGAATTTAAAGTTGCATTTGGACGTGGTCTAGCCGGTCGCTGCGTATGTGGCCGCTGGTAGGGATGATGCGGTCGAGGGCGCGCACGGTGCGGGGGCCGTGGGTGTGTGGGTGGGTGTTTATGATGCGCGGGCGGGTGTGGCCGCGGCTGCATCTGGCCAGGCGGCGGCCGCCCTCGCCCCGAGACTCCAGCCAGCTG
>JANBSC010000062.1:0-19575 GCA_027578055.1 Coemansia sp. RSA 2611
ACCAGAGCTTACCCGCTTTTCAATAAGGTCTCTGCAGCCCTCAATAGAACTAATATCTGTAGTTGTCGTTGACATTAAGTAAAAATTAATAAATAGGTAAGAAAAGAAACACAAAAGCTTTGTTAGTGACCGTTTCGCAGGCAACATGATACTAATTCCGTGGGAATAGGTAGACACGAAAAATTCACACCATGACTTTACCAGCAAGTAAGCAAATTTATTAATTAATTTGACAAAAACTAAAAATTAGATTAAATATAACATGTCTGGCATTGGCTAGCTTCTTGAATGAGTTTCTGCATGTTTTAATTGTATATTGCATGTTTGATTACACAAAGCACTACAGTAACATGTGTTGATAGCTTTAAAATTAGCAAGCTTGTAATGCACTAATCAAACATAAGCTATGTCTCTATAAACTCAAGCTTTAAGGAGTTCAAATTATTAGTTTTCAAGCTATTTATGTGAAAATCATGAGGAATAGAATCGACTGATATATTTTCCTGTATTTTTAACATAAGCTTAAACTTGCTTGGCGCTTGCAAGTTGCTCTCATTATTAATTGCATCTACGAACTTCTTATCAATTCCATTACCTAATAGCTCTTTTAATATATGTTCAAGCATTTCCCCAATAGTTTTGTAAAGATCCGTGCTTACCAAACACAGATAGTCCGGTTTAACTGCGTTACAGTCAATTGAATACAATGGCATGGTAAGGTAACAAAAATTGTAGAATTAAATAGCTCCTAAAAACTGCCACTAGAATAAAAAGTGGTCGAATTTATAAAGCTTGGAAAATGTCGACGGCTAAAAGACAAATCCGACCTTGCCAAAAAATCCTGCAAGTCAATGCCGCAGCCGCTAAATCACCGCCAAGAAAAACCAGCCAATCCGCCTGTCTTGGCATTCCTTTGTAAAAAAATCTTTGCCCGTAAATTTAAAGGCCAAATCGCAGCCTTTGTAAGCTGTAAGTCAGTAAGCCAAGGCAAGCTTAAAGTGCCATTTAGGAATGTTCCTAAAAATGAAGTGACAGCTTGCAAACAATTTATTTGTTAAACTAAATGCAGCGAAGCAATATATTTTTTAAGCTATTCTTAGCTGTAAAATTATTAGGACAATAACCACTTGGCATCTTCTGCATTGTTATAGCTCTAGGGTAAAAGTAATATAGTACAGCAACTTAATTAGCGATTATTGCGTTGTTAAAGCCACTGAGACAATGAGCTGACATGCATTACTGAAACCTACTGTCATTAACAATAACAATAGTAGATGTAGCAAACTTTTTACTAGTTTATTGGCCAATTTAATATAAAAAGTTGTTGTCTTTAAAGCTTATATTAAAATGTATAGCTATTTTGTCCATATCTGCAAGATAAAATGTACATTTTGTTTTCGACAAATGCATTTGTTTATTATTAGTTTTTGTTAATGGCTCATACATGTTATTACTAGATTTACTCAAATACAAGTGATAGAGCATTTAAATGATTGTCATTTAGAACAGTAGCAGTTAACTCATCAGGATAAAACAGTGTCGCACCAGATCTGAGCCAGAAATATTTAGCGCCATCCGAATTTGTCTGATACTTTTCTTCTACAAGACCGTCAATAATATTTTTGTATGGCTCCAGCTTTGTTAAAACTTGATTAACCATATGTCTAATAGTCTCACAATTCTCTGAGCACACTAAACATAGATGGCCGTTCTCGACAATAGTACAGTCAATGGAATACACAGGCATCGTTAAAAAAAGGAAATGCTAAAAATTTAGTAGGGAAATAGTAAGAAAATTGCTTCAGCTAAAATGTCTTTACTTATAGCTTAGACAAAATGCTTGACTGGAAAGCAAGTCAAAGTTTGCCAAAAAATCCTGTAAGTCAAGGCCGCAGCCATTAACATTGCGTCAAACCCATGCTTTGAGGATGCATTGGAAAGGACGCTGCAAAATGTTATAAAGGCTGCGGACGTTCTAGGCAAAAAACAGCCAAATAAAATTGCTAAATTAGGGTGCCTATAACTTATGCAATAAATTTAATTAGTTTAAATATTTCTTTAAACTTTTTCCTTGGCAATACTTAGCTAGTGTTGCAGCTGTGTCTGTGGAACTATCATTGGCCTTAAAATTTTTATAAAAAGGCGTGCATGGATTGATTACCACAGCTAAAAAGCTCTAATGAAATAATCACAATGTAATTATTTACTGCAGATTGCATGATTTGGAAGTCTAAAAAATTGTGTATATCAAAATTAACTCTTTTCTCGTATTTGAATAGGAAAATTACAATGAGCGACATTCCGACAGTTCCTAATGTGACTGTGTCCCTAGCCACCATGTGTATAAATGGGTGAATTTTTTAAGTAACCTTCAAAATTGAACATAAAGTTTTATAGCTAACAGGTGTATATCAACCCAGCTATTGCTGACATAGCACAACACAATTTTACCACAATTTTGACAAAACCAGTCAGTGCTTTTATACAGAACTCTGCTATAAGATAATTTTACGAACATTTATTTCAAATTTAACCAACCTATCAGTACTTTACTAGGTAGCCAATTATAAATCCACTCTGTATAGTACAGTGCACAATAGTATTTTGCAAAAACGCCTCACTATTCAGCTGTTCTTCTCCCCTAGTACAATATTCAACATGTCGATTATGTAAGTGTCCCGCAAATCCTCTCTGATTATTTTTGTGCAAAACTTCTGAAGTATATCATTCATGGTGTCTGTGTTGTCAACCATCTCTGTTCGGGATACTCGGTAGCCAAAGAAATCAAAGTTTACTATTATTTCCACCCATGTACAGTATATCACATCCAGGTAGGCATCTCCAAGCAGTTCATTGGCCAGCTCTCGCTCATTATCCACATTTTCTGGCTGGTAGTATCCATTACAGCATTCATAAAAGAATATATGTGGCTTTGATAATCCTAATCTTATCCGTCTTTCTATTAATGCATGACAGTCACCTAGTGAGTTAATGTTGGTGAAAATTCCCAGCATGGTTAAAACATAAATTCATTAATGTGTGGGAGGATTCAAGCATATGTAAGAATGTCTGTCATTTTATAGGCAAGTGAATCCGCACCTCTGTGGGAATTTTTTGTGAGCTAGTGTGGGAGGATGATTGCAGAAATTCTCACAGAGCCCTGGGCTGCAGATGTAATAATGGTGATATTTATTAAGCTAATTCACTTGATTTACAACCGGAGGTTGTTGGCTATATTATTGTATGCTATGCTATTTGCCATGTTATTAGTGGAACATAGGGTTAACTTGCCATTAGTATGCTTGCTTATTACATTGCTTAGCATATCCCAGTCATCAAGTATGCAATCACTATGTGTTAGTGTAAAGCTAGCCGGAGTGAATATATCCATAATGCTGTCAGCAACTGCGCTTCTCACAGTTGAGTCATCAAATTGGTTCAAGCTATTGCAGTGCTCGGCTGCCTTCTCAACGGCTGCTTTATGTGCTTCGGCAACTGAGGCATTGTCATTGTATTCAATTGTGACAGTAAAGTTCAAACCACTCAACTCGACACCAATTCTGACACTGTTCATAATGAAAGTAATAAAAGCAGAAATATAAAAAAAGTTTGGAAGAGATAACAAACGAATAGAATTTAATAATTCGCCACTTTTTATAGCAAGCACCAACTTGCTTGCTTGGAAAATAATTAAAAGGGATGGAGAAAGCAAGTCGAAGCATTTTGTGTTTTCCAGTCAAGGCTGCGGCCAGCAGAGACAAAGGCAGTCATGGAGTCTCTGTCTTTTACACAGTGGGCCTTTTTGAGCTCAGGTTTATTAGCCATACTTTATTATTAGACAAAAATTATGTACAAAGTAGGCCGTGCCAACAAAAGAGCTAACGTGTTATCATTCATCCAGTTTTATCACCACATCTGTATTGTGCCCTACTGGGTAATAGTTGCCAAAAATTAATGGCTGGCAGTATATCACCAGATTGATCAATAAATTTGGTAGCAACTATAAATAAGCGTATTTCTTTTGCTGAAGCCCACAAATGCAAACTGTCTTTGTTGCTGGCCGAGAAAAAGCTTGGCAAACATGGAGACTTTAAAGAAATTAACCAATTTCAAAGAAAAAATTGCTAGAATTCTTGGCATTTCTTGGCATTCTTTATACTTTTTGGTCTATTTTAAAAAATTAGTTGGCAGCCTTTATGTGCTGTTAGTTGACGTGCCAAGACTGAATAAAAAGTGGCCTTTCAAAGATGTTTTAGACGGAGAGGATAGGTATCGAAAAGCCAGCCTCTTAATTAACTTAATAGGATTAGGCTGCTTAGACAATTTTTAATCCTATTGCTTAATTTGTGTGCAGATTAGCACTTGATTATCCAATGTGCATGACAGAAATAAAAGAGATGCAATTAGTTGGATGTTTATTATGAGAGTAGTTAGAAAAATACTAAATAATTATAGCAAGTTTAAAAGTTTGAAGGTTTGTTTGATCAGGTTAAACGAATTTTTCAGCAAACGTAAAAGATAGGTTTGCATTATCTTGAAGGTTGGCATAAAATTGATTAAAGAAGTTGTTTTCCAGGGATAATGTGGGTGGGGATACTTTAACATTATCCAGTAGGTCTTTGTTATCATTGGTTACCGGGCCGTATATGTTCTCAAAATACTGTTGAGCTACATCTTTAACTGTGTGTTGGTTGGATACTATGACGTGGTGGAAGCCTCCAATTATGCCATCCACTATTTTGACATGCATGTCTAGCTCAGTGGCGCATGTAATAGCAGTTTGAACACCATTCTGGCAGTCATCAACAACTTTATCCCCTAGCCACTCCACGTCCTGTTGGTGTGTGGACGAGTAGAACCTGTCATCGTACTTGAACACATATGGTGCTGCGGGGATGACACCACATACACTAGCTATTTGCTCGAGTGGAGTTTTATTAGCACAGGTGGGTTGATTTTCCGGCTGACAAGACATTCCTATAACCTGCACCAAAAAAAGTAGCTTTATAGTAATAAAAAATAGAGCTGTGATAAAAAAAGGAATAAAAATTTGTGCGTAGTTAACTCTTCTTAGAGAATGCCAAGCAAAGGGTAGTTTTTATAGTGGCAGAAGCGCGAACTGGCCATTTTTTTAAAAGCAGATGAATAGAGAATATTTTTTATTTCTGGCAGACCATGAAAGAAAAACGGCCGAGCCGCTATTTCTTCAAAGCAGTCTTGTTCTTTGTAGCCTTCAAATAGTTGGGGATGGGAAGAGGAAGAAAAAATTTCTTTCCGATGGACAACTTGCTTTTAAAATGATTAAATTTATGTGTGATTTACTTTTATAAAGCCAAGGCTAAGTGGATAATTTTTTTGTATTAGGCCTCTGACATTTCTAGAACAAGTTTGGCACTGTAGTTTGATGGATCATAGTATACAAACACCAGTTCGTCATCAAGCATTACATCAGGAAAAGTTCCGTATACCATTTGGAGATTTGCGGTTTGTGGGATGCCAAGTTGGCTAGCAACATTGGTTTTTAGCATGCCAAACGTCGTTTGGTTGGTGATTGCAACATTTATGCTAGGTTCACTATAGTTGAGAAAAACAGGCGCGCATAGCTCGAATCGGACAATTGGATTGAGGAAGGGGTTGTTGTAGAGCTCGTCTTTGAGCTTTTGGAGATCTTCTTTGCTAAGTGTGCTGTAAAATACTCCGTCAAACTCTATGTAGTAATAGTTGGAGTCGATATCGCCAGGCAGCTCCACTCGCGTCCTAATGTAATCAATTGAGTTTTTAGAAGAATAAGTAATGGAGGATATGTCAGGCATGGTAAGAAATAAGCTTTTTTCAAGTAGAAGAAATAATAAAGACTGCACTTTTTCTCTTTGGTTTTTTTATAGTGCGGACGAAAAAGACGATTTGCCCTCTGGCATGTGAGGTGACTTTAGCATAGAAATAAATTAATTAACAGACCTAAAAAAATTTACGTTTTTTCGTTATTCGGCAATTGTTGGCTTGGTGTTTGCTCGTAGAGGAATGTGCTTGAGGGGCAGGGTGAACAGAAAGGAGATGGCGGTAAATGGGACATTGGCGATAAACACTTTCTGCAGGGCCAGCACGTAGTAGTGGATAAGCTGGGTGCGCACATCGTCGGGCAAGTTGGATTTGTAGATAGCGCTCTGGTCGTTGAGCGAGTCGGCGAATGCCTGTGCGTGGTCGGGGTACTGCTCCGAAAGCACGTTGAGTTTTGGAATGACGGCATTCTGGAAAATGCTCTGCAAGATGGCCACACCAATGCTCGATCCCAGAATGCGCATAAACAAAAATAGGGTGGTCGCCGAAGCCATGTCCGCGATAGGCGCTGCGGTCTGCACGACGATAAGCAGGATTTGGATGTTGAGTCCGAGGCCAAACCCCATGATCAGCATGAATCCGATTTGCTTGCCCATATTGGTGTTCTCGTCAAAGAGAACCATGAGCCCGGCGCCCAGCACAAACAGCGCAGTGCCAAAAATAACGAGCGCGCGGTAGCGGCCCGTCTTGGTAACCAGAAACCCGGAGGCTACAGATACGAGCGACACGCTGAGCAGGTACGGCAGCAAATGCAGGCCCGCAGCAATAGCACTAGAGTTCTTGACGATCGTGTACCAAATCGGGATAAAGAACATGGGCGAGAACATGCCGACACCCAAGAAGAATTGGCCGAGCACTGAGAGCGACACGTTGCGGTTGCGGAACAGGTGCATGGGCACGGTGGGGTCGGCGGCCACTTTCCACTCGATAAGCATAAACACGCCCAGCATAATTACGCCAAACACCAGCAGACAGATGACACGTGCAGACTTCCACGGAAACGTCTTGCCGCCCCATGTGAGTCCCAAAAGCAGCATCACCACGGCGCCCACGAGCACCAGCGACCCCAGCACGTCGATTTTCTTGAGCTTCTGCCAGAACGAGTCGCGGGGCATTGGCAGGCGCAGGAAAAGCACGACAATTATGAGAACGGCGCCGGCGACAGGCAGATTGATTAAAAACGCCCAGCGCCACGACACTTTGTCTGAGAACACGCCGCCCAGCACGGGGCCAATTACCGAGGCTATCGACCACACGGCGCCCAGCACGCCCAAATACGCCGGGCGCTCTTCCTCGGTGGTTACGTCGGAGATGATAATAAACACCAGGGCTACGAGCCCGGCGCCGCCAATCCCCTGCAGCGCACGTCCGAATATCAGCACGCCCATTCCGTGCGCCCACCCGCACGCCGCGCTGCCGGCCATAAACACGGCAATGGCCACGATCAGCGTGGGCACGCGCCCAAACGTGTCGCTAAGGCGGCCGTACAATGGCTGCAGCGCCGTGGTGGTGAGCATGTAGGCGGTGGCAATCCACGTGGCGTCGGATAGCGCGTGGAACTCGAGGGCAATCTTGGGGATTGCGGTGGTGACAATGGTAAAGTCGAGGCTGGCCAGCAGCATGGTTAGAGCCAGCGAGAGAAAGATGACGATTCGGCGGAACTGCGACATTGGCTGTGGCGGCGGGGCATCGTCTTGCTTTTCGAGGTCGACGGGTTTGATGTCGCTGTCGGAGCGGTCGTTGGCGGCTGTGGGCACAAGCGACGCCTGCGAATCAAGCACAGCGGCCATGTTACTATTTCAACGTAGAGTTATCTGGAAAAAAAAAAGAGTGATAGGCGGAAAAGCGATTGCTACAAAATCAAAAGGAGAAAAAGCAGGAAGAATCGTCGTTGCTTTTATATGGAAGGAAAAGGAAAGCTGGAAGACGAGTGTGGTTTTTTTTCCTCTCACACGCATACATGCATGCGTAATCGGGATGATTGTAGTAAGAAATTTATTTCCCCTTTTTCAGCTGCGGCCACATGGGTATAATGGCAGCGGTCGGACCTGATAACCTCCGACAAGCACAATGGTCGCTTTACTATAGCTACCAAAATAGGACTTTATTGATAAGGCGGGTGCGGTGGCCGCAGCAACGAGTGAGTTCACATTTGAAACAAAAACAAAAAACCTCGGGAACTAAAAAAAAGGAAAGGTATCCAGCAAGTCGACGAGATTAAACCCAGATAGAGAAAGAAAATTGACGCAGGAGAATTCAAATATGCATTGTAATAAGATAAAAAAGAGACAAAAGGAGAGCTCGGAGGCGAAATCGGAAGCGAAAACTATGCGCTAAGGAAGATTCTCAGCAGAATAAATTTTTTTATACGCTAGAGTTTGCCTTGCATGTCGTTGATTGTCGTGTCGCCGCGACGCCGGTGCCAGCTCAAGTGGGCGAGCATATGCATAATGCCAAAGAGGCGGCAATGGCACAGGGAGCAAATGTACATGGTGTGAGCTGCGTTGGCACTATACATAGTCTATTTGGAGTGCTAGAAGAAAAAACGAATTATACCTGGTGTAGGAAGGATTTCAAACTCCGCCGGCTTTACGGGGCTTTTTATTTCCAGGTGGTTGTAGCAACGAAAAAAAAGAAGGGAATGTGCCTTTTTTTTGTTGTTTATTGGGGTTTTATTCTGGATTCATGCATTCGCCATTGAAACTAAAGGATGTAAAGGGAGGAATGAACGCAGAATGAAAAAGGATTTCGCGTATTTGTATTTTGACGGAGGGATTGTTTTTTGCACGATTGCATGCATGGATAGAGTCGCATGTATTGATCAAAAAGCAGAGCATGTGTGTATCCGAGTATTGGTACGTAAAACAACAGGCGGGCAAAATTGGGGTTGGGTCTGGCCCGACGGGGCTTCATGGAAGTTTGAGCACGTGGGCGCAGATTCATGTGATTGGGTGGAGTAGATAAGAGTGGGAAATTGTTATTCATTTTTGTCCTCTCTCCACACGGGGGAAAGAAGGAATTCTCGTGCTTTCTTTCAGCTTCTTTTTTTTTTGCTTTTATTCCAAAATTCGGTTTACTGTTGGCATACATTCTCAAACGAGATTTGGACAGAGTATATGCGAGAAGACAGCAAGCGGGAGGCGCAATGGGCGAGTGAGGACGGGGCCGGCAGCGCATCGGACGTCGAGGCGGCCGAGGGCCACGAGGCGGCCACGGACTTTGAGGCGGCGCTGGGCCACAGCGGCGCGGGCACAAGCATAGACGCGAACGCAAGCACCCGAGGCTCGGGCACAAGCATGAACGCGAATGCAAGCTTGCGAGGCTCGGGCACAAGCGTTCACGCCAACGCAAGCTCGCGAGCCTCGGCCGGCAGCTCGGTGTGCGGTGGCACGCTGAGCCCGCCGTACACGCTGGTGAACAGCGACGGGGCCAGCCTGCGCGTGCACACGGGCAGCATCCGCGAGCGGCACATGCGGATCTCCGCAATCCACGAGGACGCGGACGCGGACTCGCTGGGCGTGGGCAGCGACGCGGCGCGCGCGCACCACAGCGGGCGGCACTTTGACTGCGACGACGCGTCGCTGCTGTCGGCGTTCAGCGACGGCGGCGCGACGACGCGCGTGCGCATGGCCACGGACCGCGCGTACAACGCGCTGCGCATCGGGCCGGCGTCGCTGCTGAGCGGCCACTCGGGCGCGCCCGGGCTGCGGCGCGCGGCGTCGTACGCGGCGTCCAGCGACCCGGGGCTGGCCAGCGCCGCGTCGTACTACGACATGTACTTTGCCGACGGCTTCGGCCCGCGGTCCGAGTGCGCGGCCAGCAGCAGCAGCGCCAGCAGCGCCGGCCGCGATCTGATCAGCGTGATCCGCAGCGACGTGGCCGTGTGCGGCGGCGGCGACGACAAGTTCCCGTTTCTGGCCGACAACCTGAGCGAGTTCAGCGGCCCGTTCGCGTGCTCGTCAGTGGGCGCGCTGGACATCGACCGCTTCTCGCGCGACTACGAGCGCGTGGCCTGCGCAGCGCCCGGCCCGCAGCCGCTCGACGCGTGGCCCGAGCCGGCTCGCCTCCAGCCGCCCGAGCCGCCGGCCGACGCCAAGAAGAAGAAGAAGAAGAAGGACGCGCGCCTGACTCCGCGCTACCCGCGCGACAAGCGGCGCGCCGGCACCACGCCGGCCGACTACGCCGCCACGTCGCCGCGCGCCGTGCGCCCGCCAATCGGCTCGGCTCCGTCGCCGCATCCGTGGCGCCAGGCCGCGCGCCGCTACCGCCGCCGCTCGGCCGGCGAGCCGGCATTCGAGCCGTCGGCCGTGGCTGCCGCCCTGGCCGCCCACGCGCCGCCCGAGCCGCTCGCGCGTCCCTTGGAGCCCGACTCGCCGCCCAGCATCCGCCCCAACGCAATCATGCGCTTCCTCAAGCGCATTGCCCCGCGAAACTAACTTATTCTGTACTAATCCCCGCTTTCCTTTTTAATGTGTGCTATTAACAGTGTGTTTCTATGCGTATATGCTGCTTGTGCGCCGCAGTGTGCGCCACGGAAACCAGCTGCGGGGCAGCTCCGACGACACCCGCGGCAGCGGCGGCAGCGGCTTGTTCGTGTCCAGAAACAGAATCTGCACCGTTAGCGTCTTTTTCCTAAACATTGCAACTATTTACAGGCGTGAAGAAAAATATCTACTCTAAAGAACGTGTGGGCAAAAAAAGCACCGTTTGTAACATGTTTATATACTCGCCCGGTTCTATTTATAGTGCCAATTATGAAATAATAAACCTCGTAGTTATTGCTTTTCTCGAGACAGCGACAACTTGCCCAGTTCCTGCGCCAAAACATCGTTGTCTGTTTTATTGACTGCCTCTTTGCCCGCCATCCGTTTGCGCAAAAACGGCGGAACGTACTTTGCCCGCGCACTATTTCCTTCCTCAGACACAGGCGCCGTTGGCAATCGGGCTTTGTCCTCTGGTGCTTTTGGGCGCGCCGCTTGCTCGTGCTGCTTGTCTTGCTGCCGCCGTTGCGCCGGCGTCGTGTATTTGCGCTGCTCGTCTGGCGCCACGTAGCCTGCGCGCACCCGCCGGGCTTTGCGCTGCGTCCCGTCTGCCCGCCGCGTCCCCGCTATCACCCGGTGCTCCTCTGCCTTTGCCTCCGTGCCTTTTTCACTCATTGCTTATAATACGTAACAATATAAAGAGGGTGTCTCAATCCACTCTGCTAATTTATTTGTGTCGAAATTCTTATTTGATCACTTAGCGTTGCTCCACTGAATGTGTTATGGGAAATCAATCCAATTCACGACGAAACTTGACTACGAAATCCTCCCCCAATTAAACACGTAATAACGCGCCTGCATATCCCCGATCTTCCCTCTTGAACAATACTACACTTTTGTAGCATGAAACAAAAATTGCAGTTTATCGCGGAAGCCAGGAAATAACCTTCTGTTGTCTGTCAGGACACCAGTTGATTCCATGCCCTTTTCTTGTTCCCGATTTATCTGTGCAGTGTTGGCAAAAGAATACTCCAACGCTCTCAGCTATGGCTTCCATTATTCTGTCCTTCTACAGCTAATAATATCTCTATAGAAAAAAGATGGATATCCAAAGAATGAGTTTAACGAGCTGAACGAAAATTCATTTGGCCACCCAGATTCCATTCTTTTTATAACAAGTATTTGGGAATCCTTGCAAGTATGTAAAAAAAAACACCCCCACTATGCGTGTCATTAACAATGATTAAAAGACATAAAATTTGGGGCAGTGTCTTGGCATTCCTCTGGCTTCCAGCCGAAGCTTTTTTAAGATTTGTCCAGGCAAATTTATCTACAGCTGGCTGCAATCCCAGCTTAATGTTTGCTTAAAGTCTCAGCCTTGGCAATTTCAGAAAAAAATGAACATGACGGACAAAGAAGCCAGTAAAAGAGAGCGATCCAGCTCTAAAAGTCTCTGCGCCTTGGCAAACATTCCGCTTTTCTATTGGCTGTCACAGACACGCTTTTTTTGTATGGATTCTAAAAAGAAACACTGGCTTTTCTTTTTTAGTTGGCAAGCCGTTGACTGGGAGCTAGGCTCTAATCGATCAAGCACAAGTTGCCATGATTAGTTTTTGCATCTAATGTGCTAATCAAGTTTAGTCAATTTATTACCAACACTGCTTTGCCAAGCAGGGAAACTAAACTAATAAAATTCAAATATGCCCTTCTTATATCAGCTGCAAGCAGATAATGTGTAAATGCCAAAAAACAATAGCAGCTAATAATTTAGAATTGATGAATCAGGTCAATTATTCCCTGTGTAGATTACATAATTGAACATTGTTCATCCTTAATTGAAACTTTAAACACAGGGCAATAGGGTTTACCATGTCCTATTCTTTTTTGCTCTAGATTAATTTCTGGGTCATTTGTGCAGCGTTTGCAGTAATACTCGAGACCAGGGATTATCGACATATTCTAGTTGTTATTGCTAGAGCTAAAGCTTAAATTAAAGGAAGGAATAATAGTAAGGGGAGAAGAGAATGTTGGAATAGAAATTATCGACTGCCCAAATCTTATTCATTTTATAACAGCCATTCGGAGGTCCCTGCAAGCATGTAAAAATATATTATGGCTGCCATTAGCAATGACTGGAAATAAAAACGGCGTCTTGGCATTTTTTGCTTATTTTTCATCATATATGCTTACCTTTGTCTTTGCAAATTTACATGCAGCTGGCTGCAATTCCGGCTTTTTTATTGCTTAAAGTCTTAATATTTACAATGCCAAAAAAATATGAACAAAGGAAATTAGCAATAAAAGGGCAAGCCAGCTCTAAAGTCTCCGCGCTTTGGTGGCCATTCCGCTTTTCTATTGGCTGTAGCAAAAGGATTTTAATAAGAAAATTAAAATAAATGAAGTTTGCTTTTCTTTTTAGCTGGTGAGTCGTTGAATGGGAGCTATTCTCTAATTAATCAAGCATGCGTGACCATGATTAACCTAAACTCTAAGCTATTAATTAAATTTAGTAAAATTATTACTGGCACTGAATTACTAAGCATGAATAATCAACTGAAATTAAAATGTAACAAAGCTTTCTTCTGCGAGCTGCAAATAAATAAGGTGTGAATTCCAAAGATTGCTGCAATAAGTGCAGCTAATGAACTAGGCCCAGAGAAGCCAGTGTACTTTTCCTAGCAATAATTTCATAATAGATAATTGCTCAGCTTTAATCGACACATCAAATTCGGGACAGTATGGCTTTTTATGTCCTATGCGCTTTCTATTAACGTTAATAATTAAATTATTTGTGCGGTGTTTGCAAAAATACAGCGGCCCAGTAATCTTTTTATAGTAGTTGTTTTTGCTTAATAAAAACGTTAATAGTGATGAAAAACGATGGTATAATAAAAGAAAGCCAAAATAGAAATTAGCCATCCAGACTCTGTTTATTTTTATAGAAGCAAGTTCTAAGCCTCTACAAAAGGCATTGATTGAAAAACAAAAAATTTGGCAGCGAATGGCATTGTTCGGGCTATTTTCTCCTTTTTTTCATTTGCATAAGCAAATTTACCTACAACCGACTGCAATCATGGACTTTTTATTGCTTAAAATCTTGCTCTTGGCAATGCCAAGATAACAAAATCTTACTGGCAAAAAAAAACAGTAGCAAAGAAGGTGACCCAGCTCTAATAATCACTGTACCTTGATAACTATTCTGCTTTTCTATTAGCTTTCATAGACACATTTAATGGCATATTTTATTAAAAGATACACTAGCTTTATTGCTAGTTAGCAAGCCGTTAACTAAAAGCTAGTCTTTAATTAATCAATTGCCAGTGACAATATTTAGCTTATGCACCTTAGTGGTGAATTTGATATGACAAATTTATTACTTTCAGTGGTTTGCCATGTGAAATACTAAACCCAAAATCACCCAAGGTAATTACGCCAATTCTATGGTAGCTACTGGTGCAAGAAAGGAGCAACAACAGGATAACAGGTTTTTTCAGCAAGTATTTAAAGCATCACAAATTGAAATAGAACTACTTAAATTCAAGTTTTACATGACAGAACATTGCTCAGCCATAATTGACTTTCCCTGAACTGGGCAATACGCTTCCGGATGTCCAACACGTTTTTGTTGACGATTCGTGCAGTACTGACAAAAATATTTAATTATTCCAGGCATTGTTAGTAGTTATATTTGCTGATGCAAAGGAAAAGATAACGTAGTAAAAATGGTGATGAAGCTGTGCTGCTGTTTTTCTGGCCAAAGTTTACTCATTTTATAAGTGACACCCGGCAAGCTGTTCTAGCAAGTACAGCAATTACAATGCTCATTTTAATTTTAAAAAAAACTGCTAGATTGGGGCTGCTAATTAACGGCTTTTGGCTTTATTAAAAATTAATTTACTTTTAATAAACACAATTCATTTTTAATTTTTTTAATTAATTGCCAACTTTAAATGCAGAGCATACATATACCCTATTCAAAATAATTCTTCCGGAGGTTTATTAAAGATGCTAATAGTATTGTAAGCCCGCAGATTACAAACGCAATAGCAGTTGGAAGTGGCCAAAAAAATTAAATTGCACGTTAAATAATTACAAACTTCGTAAAATTATAGTCAAATGTTTTTTTTGAATATTTTTCTGTGGCTAGCCAACTGATATATTTTATTTCGCCTTGATAATTACAATTTTACATTAAAATTTAATTAAGATAATTAATATTGACAATTATGTTTATATATTTAGTCGTGCGCATTAACTGTAACAGTTTTACATGTGTAGCTTGAAACACTTTACCGGACTTGCTTAACATATAGCTTTGGCATAATACCAAACTATTACTTTTTGCTTATCAAAAACGTAAACTAACAGTATAACTTAAAGGAACATTCCACAAGTGCATATGCCTATTTATTTAAATAAACTATAATGCTTGTAATATAATATGACTAACTTAATGCAATTTAAACCCAGACAGCGTAATGCTCAGTGGAATTGTAAACATCATGCACTATGGTGCCATCTTCAACTATCAGCAAAGTCAAGTTGCCTTGTATTAGCTATTGCATGTGCATTTGTAGTAGTTCAAAGAACAAATTGTGGCAGTTTGCTACATAATTGTGCACAGTGTTTCACCAGTCTCGGGACATTCAGGCATTTTGTGTCCAATGCGGCGTCCATATTTGTTGCTGCATTTTGAGCAATAGTAGGAAAATACGCCGCCCATGCTGTAATATTTGACTATCTAGTTTGTGTAAATAATAAAGAGGATTTTAAATAAGATTGACTGATACGGTGATATTTTTTTCGGCAGACCAAAAATTATCTCTTTAAATAGCAAACAGTTAAAATGTAATTTTACAAGTTTTAATAAAACCCTCGTAGTTATTAGTAGACAGTCATTAGATTGTAATAACTACTAAGTCAAATTAATTAAGTAATTTACAGTTTTTGGCACGAAACAAATTAATTGAATTTGAATTTATGACGAATTAGTAATAAATTTAACTTATGCTCACTACAAAGGCAAAAAGAAAAATAATTATCTTTAGGCAAGTGAATTACATTTATGTCATGTTCAACTAACGGCATTTTGTAATTTGATTAAACTAGGAATTACGTTTAGTGTGATTAGCTTTTAGCTAAATTTATTCTTATATATTGTTGAAAAGAATTTACTTGAAGTAAAAACTATGCGAGTAATTTGTCATAATGAATGACAATTAAGCCAATAGCAAGCTGTTAAATACAATACATGCATTTGTGTTGTTAACACATTTGCCTGCTTATCCATGGACAGCTTCTCATACAATATATGGCTATTTCAAAACCCATCCATCATAATACCTTTCTGGTACTTGTCACAGTATGGTTTTGGGTGTGACACTCTCTTACCAGCATCGGTAGTGCACCGTGAGCAATAGTAAGTAAATATGCCGCCCATGATATGCTGAATTTAGCGAGGTTTGACTTATTAGAACAAGTAAGAAAGTTGGTATAGGTATATATTGGTAATACTATGGTTGTGTCGAATGGAGAATATTTTGCATTAGAAGCAAGCCAGAAAATTCTTATATTTATAGCAGACATTAAGAAAAGGCCAATTATCAGCATATTTGCTGGGAAAGTAGTAAGTCGAGAATAGCAGGTAGATTGCAATAACTATTGGCATTATATTAATTAATATTCAATTTAATTTGTGTAATTTATATTAATTAAGTAGGGGTAGTGTGAATGTTAAAATTGAATTTGTTACAATAGCAAACATTAGTCAGTGTGGTAGCCCTAACGTCGTGTCCGTGTAAACAACTTAATTAGAACTAATTGATTACTCCAAGAGTGAGGAAACTTCAATTAAACGCAATTACTTTTATTCGCTTTTTATCTTTGATAAGCTTTGATCAGGATCATGGTTTTATTGGTCCGTTAGTTATGTGGTGCCGTCCACCACAACACACCGCCCATGCTGTATTATCTGATAGTTTAGTTTAGGTAAATAATAAAGAGCGTTTAGTGTAAAATTGACTGATATTCTATTTTTTTCGGCCGGCCAAAAATTTTTCTTGTTAAATAGCAAACAGTGAAAATGTTGTATTACGCATTAACTAAAAATTTAGCTATTAATAGTAGACAGTCATTTGATTGCAATGATTGTTATGGCAAGTTGATTAGTTAATTAATTTACAGCCCTTGACGAGGGACAAAATTAAATGTATATTAATTTTAACAAACTAATAATAAATTAAAAATCACAGCTCACTATAAAAACTAAAAGAGGGGCATTGTCTTAAGGTAAGTGAATTACAATTATGCCTTAGCTAACAAATAATATGTGGTGAGTTAATGAAGCTGCCAATTATGCTTTGTGCCAGTAGTTTTTATTTCAATTTATTTCAGGATAGTGTCCAAAAGAGTTTACTCAAAGTGAAAGCAAAGTGAAAAGTTAGTCATACAGCATGATAATTCAGCTAATAATGTGCTGTTAAATGCAATGCATATATTTGTGTTGTTAACAAAAATGCTTGTATATTCATGGACAGCTTACATTGTGAAGAAATTAATCAAAAACCACTATACGTAATACCTTTCTTGTATATGGGACAGTATGGGGTTGAGGGACCCATTCTTTTTTGCATCATTCCTGCACTTTGAGCAATAGTACAAAAGTATGCCGTCCATGGTATGCTGAGTTCAGTGGGGTTGTCTGAGGGAAAAGGTAAATCGGAATTTAGTATAAATACAGTGGCTCCAAAAAGTGTATCAATGTTTCACACATTCTTGTTTATCAACTGATTACTCCGTCTGTAGGCAAGCTAAAGCCATCCAGTTAATTTTATTAGCCAGCCCCACCACCATAGCCTTGGTAGATAAATTCTCATAACCCTAGTGGCATGTTCTCTGGGGATATGATTGGTTGCACCTGACTTGTCCATTGGTACTCTGTTTGGAGCCCCTCCAGAAAATTTTTAACTTGTCCCCCTGGACTAGGAACACTAATCACTGGTAACTACCCTCCATAAATGGGTTTACTGAAACATTCTCTAGGTATGGCTGTGGTCTGTGGCCGGCCCTCTGCTAGGTTCATTATCTCTGAGGCCCTTCAGCCCCTCTCCCCCAGCGACCCCAGTATCCTGCAGTGCCTACAAGGGAATGAAAGCTATCATAAACTTGCTTCCACCTGAGGTTTTAGACCTGATCACTGGGCAGGGGGTGGCCCTCAGATTACCTCCAGTTAGAGTGGTGGTTCACTGGGGCCCCTCCTGGGCTGACCCAGTGAAACCATCTGTGATGAGTCCACTATATTACCCTGGGAGAAAAGCAGACTGCAGTGGAGACAGCCAAATTGGGGGAATGACAGCAGCAAAGATGTGATGGAGGCTATTTATTCCCAGTTTGCCCTGGTCACTTCAGGCCTCCAGATGGGGCCCCTGGTGCAGCTACACTAGTCTCATCATCTCTGTGAACCAGGTTAGAGTGACTGGAGTAACCAATTGCTCATACAGTCTGGATGGACTGGAAAGAGAACTGGAAATCACTGATAAGAACAGACCAAATAAATATTATTTATGGGGGGTCTGATAGACGCCCCCTACCCTGAGAAATACTGGGTAGAACTGGTTTCACCTGATCATACAGATCAACCAGTAAACCACCAGAGGGAGATGAGAAACTTACAGGGGAATCCCTACCCCAGGGAGGGGGCCAATAATCCTGATCAATAATATTCAGAACCAGAATACCTACCCTCAACCACCTGCTTACCACAAATTAGCTCTTCTTAATTGCTTACTACCAGCTGCCAGTGGACCGAGTGGTCTGGCAGCTGGAAAAATGAACTCCAGCCCCCAGCCAAACCAGTCCCAGTGGGGCTAGCTAAGCAACCATTTGTGGTCACAGAGTAGCCCTCACCATCTTCTGGCCTGAATGACCAGAAATCTTCTAGGCACTGCTCCAGAATTGTCTGTACTGGAACTAGGAATACCCACTCTGGGGAATGCTTAAGCACTGAAGATGGGTGGCTGAAACTTGGTACACCATCACCTCCCAGGAATGCTATAAGGTCGGGGGAACCATGCTCAAGTGGTGCCCTTAGGTTATAACTAATCAGGAGTAGGGAATTGACTAGTGGTAGCTGATCATCAATAACATGTTGGATTTCTGGCGACACTGGAAAAAGTGTATCAATAAACCAATTCGACTTAAAAACTCATATCATAATATATAATTATGCTACATGTTTATAAACTTATCCGCACATGCTAATTTTGCAGGGCTTTCTACTAAAGTTAACATGGTGGTTGTATCTAACTTTTAGTTAGAGCGATTATTTTATAAACACAAATGCGTGAAACATTGATATACTTTTTCGAGTCGCTGTAACATAAACTGTAATTATAAATCAAAATTTATTAATTAGTAGTGATAAACCTTGTACATTATTAGGCATTTTCTAACCAGCAGCAAGGTCAAATTACCTTCTACTAATTATTGCATGCGTATTTGTAGCAGCTTAAGAAGCAGTTGATAGCAGCCTGCTACATAATTGTGCACAAAGTATCACCAGTCTCAGGACATCTGTTTGATGTGTGATCAATGCGGCGCCCATACTTGTTGCTGCACTTTGAGCAATAGAACCCGAATACGTTGCTCATGGTAGGTCGAATTTAGCAGTGTTTGTTTGACTAAAAACAAGTAATAAAAGTTAGTATGAGTAAAAATTGCTGGTGATATGGTAGCGACAACTGGTGAATATTTTGCATTTGAAGCAAGCCCAAGAGTTCTTATATTTATAGCAAGCATTAAGAATAAGTTAATATTTAGCATATTTGCTGAGAAAGTAGTGGTTGGAGAATAGCAGGTTGATTGCAACAGCTGTTGGCATTATATTGGCTAATTAATATTTAGCACATTTGGGTAATACAAAATAATTAAATACAAGCCGTGCAATTATTAATACTAGACAGTGCTAAGCTTGCTAGCCTAGACTATAATAGAAAAGGTTAATTTGTTTGTTTGGAGAAGATGGATAATTTTGTTTTAGCTTTGTCTAGCTGGCAGCACTATAGCACAAAGTCAATGTTAATATTTACATATTGCAACCTGCAATAACCAGGAAATTAGCTACCCAATTTGCATTAATTGGCAATATACCTGGTATATGAAACAGTTAAAACAGCGAATATGGTTAGCGTGAAGCAAACAGCTTCATGGCGGCCTGAGCAGCAGTAGCCAAGGTCTCCTTTTCGTTGGCCGAGCCGCC
>JANBSC010000063.1:0-19484 GCA_027578055.1 Coemansia sp. RSA 2611
GGGGCTGTTCAAATGTTGTTTACCAAGCCCCATGGTGCATTGTGATTTTATTAGTTGATTTCAGCTGACGCATGCTGGGGGGTTTTTCCGCCGCAGGTTTAAATACCACATCAAAAGTACATAGAAAAGGTGTGGAAGGCGGATGTTTCATCAAACCAGCG
The DNA here is from genome assembly GCA_027578055.1 of Coemansia sp. RSA 2611. Lineage (NCBI taxonomy): Eukaryota > Fungi > Kickxellomycota > Kickxellomycetes > Kickxellales > Kickxellaceae > Coemansia > Coemansia sp. RSA 2611. The sequence continues at coordinate 162 of JANBSC010000063.1, forward strand.
TATACTTTTGATTTTCGAAATTCTCTCTCCATCGTGCTTTATCAACTCCACTTATTTTCTTTACGCAGCTATGCAGATTGCCGGTAAAATTGCCATTGTCACTGGAAGCGCCCGTGGCATTGGCAAGCGGATTGTCGAGGTTCTGGTGGAGAAGGGCGCCAAGGTGGTCGTCGTAGACATTCTCGATCAGGGTGCGGCAGTGGCCGACGAGCTGAACGCAAGCAAGGGCGAGAAGGTCGCGTGTTTCCAGAAATGTGATGTGACCAAAGTGGACGAGCTCAAAGCGATGGTGGACCGGGCGCTAATGGAGTTCGGCGGGCTGGATATTTTGGTGAACAACGCGGGCATTGGCGGGTCGCTGCCCTGGATTGAGCCTGACAGCGAGGGGCTATCGCGCACGCTGGACATCAACTTGCGGGCGCCGATTGAGGGCACGCGACTGGCTATCCGCTATCTGATGGCGACAGGGCGAGCCGGCTGCGTGGTCAACGTGGCATCACTCGCGGCATTCTATCCAGTGGAGTTCGCGCCGGTGTACGCAGCATCCAAGTCTGGCCTTGCGTCGTTCACGGGGTCGTGCGCCACGCTGGCCGACAGCGAGCCGCGGATCCGCGTCAACGCCATTGCGCAGTCGTACGTGGACACGGATATTGTGCACGAAAACGTGCCTCCGGAGGTGAACCAGATTCTGCGTGCGCAGGGCGAGATCCCTATGGACACTGTGGTTGGCGAGGTGGTGCGGTGCATTGAGGATGAGAAGCTGGCTGGCGATACAATCAAGGTGCTGCCAGGCATGCCAGGGATGGTTCACGACGGACCCAAGGCCAGGGCGTTTGGATTTATGGAGACTGTCAAGCAGGAGTTTGCCAAGGCTGCTTTGCTAATGCAGCAGAACGAGCAGGAGCAGCAGCAGCAGGCAGGGCAGCAGGCGCAGGCAGTGCCAGCTAACGACTAGCTTTTAACTTCCTTTCACTGATGTAATTCGAATATGAAATTGAAGTCGCGTTCTTAAAGTGTATATGCTTGACGGTCTGATCGATCAAGCCCAAAATAGCATCAAATTACTGGTCTCGAATTTTTTTGCTCCTTGGATCGGTGAGCGGTCAAACTGGCTCAGCTTTGCTTTGCGTTTCGTTATTTCTAGAATTTTGACGTGTTGTCAGCAGCGGTGAGGGACATATCGGGAGCGAGCGAAACAAAGAGATGGCGGATCTGGAGCTGGCAAGCCTGGACACGCTGCTGGCAAAGAGCAGGATAGCGTCCACAGAAGATCTGACGCGGACACTGCGCGCGGCGGCGCAGCCGCTCCAGCAGCGGCTAGCTTTAGCATGGGCGGTGTTCGACGGCAGCGGCATTGGCGAAAATAGTGGGGGCGACATCCGGCGGCTGAGCACGATTCTGGTGCGCAAAGACGAGCTGCTGGGTGACTGGGTGTTCTCAATGATGCACCAGGAGCTGAAGACAGCGAAGCCGGGGAAATACTCGCTCTACCGGGATCCGGCGGCGATATCGCTGCTTGTGAGCGTGCTCAAAAACATCCGAATGGGCCAGGCATCTGACGCTACGCTAGACACGCATACAGTGCTGCAGGGGCGGCCGATGCCACTGTTTGTGCGGGCATTTGCAGACAAGCTGGAGGCGAAGGATGCGCGGTATGTGGTGGAGCTGACTCAGCTGTGGCGGTTTGTGATTGAGTCGACGACGGATGGGCTGGAAGCGGTGTCGTCGCAACCGGACCAGCTGGTGCAGCTGTTGGAGTCGCTGGGCGACGCGTATCTGGAGGCCAGCACGGAGCCTGAGAGCCCGCTGGAGCGCGCGCTACGCGGGATGGTGGCAGCGACAGCCCATGCAATGCGGAGTGCGTGCGAGGCGTCGATGAATGCACGCAAGATGTTTGCTCTGTTTGACAAGCGACTGCTCCTGCAGTATATGCGGGTTGGTGAGGCGGCTGGACACCGCGGCGATGTGCGGGAGCGGGTGTACGATATGCTGCATGCGGGGCTGTTCCATGCCGAGTGCATGGGGCGGTTTATTTCCGTGCTGACGGACCGACCGACGTCGCTGGCTGAGGGCGAGCAGAGCTACGTGGCGCCGTTCTTTGATATAATTACAGACGCAATGGCGGACACTGAGCTGCGCGTGGGGTACGCGGCGGCGCTACCGAGTTTGCTGGAGCGGTATTTGCAGGCGGCAGCGCTGGTGTGCTCGGAGACGCGTAGCATGGCAGCGACGACGCTGGGGCTGTCGGCAGTGGCAGCCAACCCGCTGGGCGTGACGCAGGCGGAGACCGGCGCGTCGTGCCTGGCAATGTACACATACATGCACAAGCAACTGGCGCCGCTCAAATCCGACGAGCGTGTGTTGGCAGCGATCAACCGGCTGGCCAGCGTGTATTTCGGCGACAGCTGCTTTGGCACCACGGGCAGCAGCGGGATTCTCAGCAGCGAGATGCACCAGAAGCAGGGCGAGGCGCTAGACGCGTGGCTGGAGACAGCAGTGCGGCCGATCCTGGCAGACCGGCGGGCGTCGGCGGCGGCGCAACGGCTAGCGCTGGACGGCGTAAAGCTGGCGCTGGATGCTGGGCCCGATGCGGTGCAGGTGCACGGCGAGCAGGTGCTGGACGCGTTGTCACGCGTGCCGACGGAGAATGCTGGACGGGCGGCAGCGGTGCTGGAGCACGTTGTGGCGACGTTCCGCAAGGCGCGGCGGCTGGCGCTGCTGGTATGTAACATTGCGCGCATAGGCGGCGACCATCAGGCAGAAACACATACAAACCTGCTGGTGGACGCAGGGTTTCTACGCACGCTCAGGCAGGCGGTGTCACAGGCAATGCCGTTTGCGCAGGTGAGCGAGTGCATAGCAGCGCTGGCCGACGCGATTGCCGGGCCGGCAAAGACTGATGAGGAGCACAGCCCCAAGCGGCGGCGCGTGGCTCACGTGGCGGGCGAGATGCAGACAGTGGTCATGGCGAACTTTGTGCTGGCCAGCGTGGGCACCGTGGGCACGGAGCAGCAGAGCGTGCAATTTGGGCGGCAGCTAAGCGACACGTACACGCGGCTGATGCGGGCGTTGGTAGCAAACGAGCGCGCGTGGGAGCGGCAGCTGGTGCACTATGCGTTCATGGAGGCGGGTGCGCGGCTCAACGGCACTGAGCGTTGGCTGGAAGTGTGCATGGATCCGGAGCGCGTGCGTGCGCATGTGCTGCCGTCCGAGCAAGCGGACGCGCGGGCGGCAGCGCTGGGCATGGCGGTTGCGTTCCAGACGGCCGCACACTGGACCGTGCTTGAGGCGTCGATAGCTGCGGGCGTTGTTTCTACGCAGACCGACGCAGATGCGGGCGCTCGCGCTACGCGCGCAATGGTTTCGGCGCAGTTTCCAGCCGCATGCCTGGCGCTGCCGACGGGCGCAGTGTCTGATGGGTGGCAGGACTGGGACGGCCAGCCGCACACGATTAGCGCGGATAACTGCCGGCGTGCGCAGTGGGCGCTGCTGCTGGACTGGCTGGAGCTTGCCTGCGAGCATGCGGATGCCGCTGCAATGCACCAAATTGCGCTGCGCCTGGTGGCCGGACTGGCTCAGGCGCCGGCCGACGAGCGCGGCGATGCGCACGAGCTGCTGGGCACGGCCAGCTTCTTTGAGATTGCGGCGGTGCGCACGGCACTGGTGCCAGCGCTGGCCGAGTACGCGCTGCAGCTGTGGCGTGCGCAGTCCAGCGACTGGGCAAAGCCGTCGAAGCTGATGCGCCGTCTGGACACGGCACTGGAGCATTTGACAGCGCCTGCAATTGGCAAGTTGCTCGGAACGGCGTCGTCAAAGACAAAGCATGGGCTGTCGCGCGCGCAGGCTGCGGCGTGGGTGCAGCTGGCGCGGTCGCTGCTGCGCTTCCCCGACGCGTACTGGGGCGCAGGCCGCATTGCACGCGTGTTTGCGCTGGTCCTGGCAATCGACACGGGGGTGGCCGCCGCATGCGCGGATACCACCGATGCCAATGCACTGCGGCTGCTGGCGTGCGCACTGGCCGAGCGGCTACTGCGCCGGGCGCCGAATATCGTATCGGGCCTGCTGGAATTTGTTAAAGATCTTGTCGACCACTGGATCGCGCTGGCCGAGGAGGCAACCGGGGAGCTGGCGACATATGCGCACCGCCTGGCGTGCTTGGCAGTGGCTGCGCTAGCACAAGCTGGCTTTGGCCAGGCGAATAAGGCCGCCGACACGGCGTGCCGCGAACTGTGCACGGGGTTGTTTGCCCGCCTCGACAGTGCGTTGGGCGTGCTGGCGCTGGATGCGCTGGCCGCGGTTGCGCAGGCGGCGCGCCAGTATGCGGCCTCCTTGAAAAGCTGCCCGGGCATCGAACAGTGGACGGCGCTGCTGCCAGGCTGGATCGGCCAGACGGCACAGGCGATTACACGTGGCGGTGAGCGCGCCGCGTGCTTTGTCGGCGCCTATGCGGTGCTGCGGCGGTTAGCGGCGAGCATGGGCTGCGATGGGAGTGGCGAGGACGAGATTGCGGGCTGCGCGGCGACACAGCTAGGCGAGGGTGCGCGCGAGTCCAGCGGCCTGCGGCTAGCGCTGGCCGTGTACGCCGTGTACACGCCGCAGGTGCTGGGTGCCAGCGCATCGCGAGTGCTAGCGCTACTGGTGCGCCAGCTGGCGAGCGGAACGGCGGAGAGTAGCGCGGCTCGTCAGCAGCGGGAGCTTCGGGCGGCGATAGCGGCGATCACAGGCGCATCGGTGGATGAGGAGCAAGCGCTATCCGATGTGGTGGGCAGCTATGCGGTGGAGCCGCTGCTTCAGGGGCTCGACGAGGCAGCATTTGTGGCGGCGCTGACTGCGTTTGTGCAGGGCATGCTGCGCGGCGGACAAGCAGCAGCCATCGGCAGCAGCGCCGTGCGCGTGTGCGTGCGGCTGGCGCGCAAGCAGGACACCGGCGCACACGCCGCTCAGCGCCAGCGCGCCGTGCAGCGGCGCGTGGGGTCAGTGCTGACGGCTACGCACGCGGCGATTAGCCGTGCAGACAGCGCCGAAGCGGCAGCTGACGCGCTGCGTATCGTCGACGAGGTTGTGGGTGCGCCCGGTCTGCGCTGCACTATGCACGACATTGGCGAGGCGCTGGCCAGCGTGTGGACGCTGCTGATGGCGCCGCTGCGACAGGCGCCTGACTCCCTGGCCGACTTGTACTGCCAGGTGTGCCGCTGCCTGGGCGCAATTGCGCGCCGCCACGGCGCACCCGTGCTGGATGCGCCTGCAGCGCTTGTGCCTATTCTACGCGTTCTGCAGCACGCGTTTGTGTCGCGGCCTGACAGCGCCCCTGCGTTGCCCAATGAGCCGTGGTTGGTGGCCTATGCGCCATTCCCGGTGCGCTGCGCCGAGGCCTACAGCCGGCTGCTCAGCGACCTGTGCCAGGCCCGGCGCCCGGACGCGTCTAAGCGGAGCGACGGCGGTGAGCTGGTCAAGCTGACGCGCGGCACGGGCGCGTCGGGCACTGCAGCCGTGCTCACCGCGTATGTGCCCCAGGTGCTGGCCGAGTTCTGCGTTATCCAGGCGGGCGGGGCGTCGACGCTGGTGGCCCGGCTGCCGGTTGCCGCTCGGGCGACGGGCACGCAGTCGTTCCGCGGACTGAGCTGGCGTCCAGCCACCCCCACCGCCGCCGGCCGTACGGCGATTGTTGCCAGTCCGGCTGTGCGCGATGCGTTGCTGCCGGGCTGGTACGCGCTGTTCGACTGTATGACGGCTGACGACCGCCACACGCTGCTGGCCATGCTGGCCACCCAGCCTGCAGCTGATCCGTCTGCTCAGCAGCACCGCGCTGTGGCCAGCTGGCCCGCACTGTTTGCTCCCGAGCACTGCGACGGCGCCCACGAGGTCCTCAAGTCGCTGTACCAGAGCTACTCTGACCACTACAAGTACACTGGTCAAGTCTAAAAAAAGTATCTTTTTTTATTTGGTTTCTGTCATGTGTGGGACACGTGTTGGGAGCTATACCCGGAATTTATTTGAACAAATCTTTCACTATTGCAACCTCCTAAATCAAAGAATCTACCTTTTAAAATTAAACTAGTTCCTTGATCCAGTGTCCCTTGCATAGCGACGCCCGATGGCCAGTTTGCTGGCCATCCGACCTGGACAGGCTTTTGAAGATGAAGCTCGTTATCTCCGCTACTGGGAGGCCCAGTAGCGGCGCCGGTTGGTGGTGCTTGATCCCCTAGATTGACGTGGACGGCCGAGGGGCTATAGGTGTAGCGCCTTGCAGAGGGGCTAGAGGTATAGCCAATGCTCGTATATGCCGCCGCTAGTGCTCAACGGAGCTATACATAGGGGGCGCGGTTTGTGCGGCTGCCGCAGGAGCCGGTGCCGGTGGGTGGTCAAGGTCTAGAGCGAACAAACCGCCGTCGATAAAAAAACTAGTATAGAAAAACCAACAAAACCTCTAGACAAGGAATTTCTCGCTGGGAGGCGGGGGAAAAGTCCCAGGTTTATAGTCTGGAGAGGGAGGAATTTGGGAATGGTTTCTCTACCCGGTGGCCGTCGTTCTGTGTAGATGAAAATATATTACTGTAAAAACTGTTTACCTCGTAAAAAACGTTGTTCAGACCACAATATTTTGGCCCCAGTCCACCCGCCAGAGCCGGAGGGAATTAATCCCGGTGATTAGCAGCGGGTGATCCTAAGCACCGAGGACCAATGGCAAGGCGCGAAAAAAAGGGCTGTCGCCATAGTGAAATTTGTTAGCTTGTTTTTTTTAGAACAAGGTTTAGATGCCGCCGAATATGGTCGACGTGGAGGTCTTGATTGCTGCTTCTTCGGTGGAGCTGACGCCGCCCTTGCCGCCCTTGCTGCTACCGTTGCTGCTGGACATTTTAAAGTGGAAGAATAAAAGACTTTTTTTGGAGGTGCTGGATGGAAAGGGGAAAATTTGGGAGGCGGATTTTTTTTTCAGTTTTATATCACGCGCGGGTGAGAATTTATTTCTAGCCTAATAGTGTCTGCTAATACACACACACACGGATATTAACCAAATTTCCCCCCAAAAATTCCGCTTTAAAATTTTTAATACTCGCCCCAAACAATGTGTGGTGCCCCATGCTATGATCGAGTGACGACGCATTGAATAAATGCTAGCTCGGATCATGATAAGAAGGCGCCGTGGAACCGGCGCCTATTCAGACCCCCCTTGGGTTTTTTTGAACGGATCATTAGTTTTTCTTTTCCCAAATTAAAGTTGATACCCACAGTCGGACACGACACAATGTAAACATAACCACAAAATAATCCTACTTGTGACTCCGCAGCGAGTTGCGCATAAACGCGATCCGCTGGCGGATATCGTCCATGCTCGGCGTCTGCTCGGCCGGCGGCGAGCTCATCTGCGGCGAGCTCATCTGCGGCGAGCTCATTTGCGGCGAGCTCATCTGCGGCGACGGCGACTGCCCGCTCGCCGGAACACTGCTGCTGCCGGCAGTAGTGGCAGAGGGCGGCCGCGCGCCGCCAATGCGCTCGCGCAGGGCCCGCAGGCGCTCGAGACTTGACCCGGTGGACACGGGCACGTATGCGCTGCTCTCGCCGGCCGCCGGGCTGCGCGTGCGGTCGATGGCCGGCGACGACGCCGCCAGCGATGGCGTGTGGGCCAGCGGCCGCGCAGCGGGCAGCAGCGGCGAGTGCGACGCGCGGCTGGCCGGGCTGCGCGTCGCGCTGGGCGCCGGGCTCCAGGACGCGGGCCCCGCGTCCTCGTAGCTGCGTTCGTCGTCGTCGTCGCCGCCGTCGGCCTGCGCGGCGCGGTACACGGCCAGCGCCTGCTCGGGCGTCGGCCGCTCGCTGCCATCGCCGGCGTCCTCGAGCGCGCGCGCCAGATACTCCCAGGCCTCGGACCGCGCGCACATGTCCGCGTGCAGGTCGCGCGCCCACGCGTCCAGCGCGGCCGCATCGGCAGCCGGCGGCGGGCCCGGCACCGGCCGCTCGCGCTGCACCTCGCGCACCACGGGGCCAAAGTGCGCCCACACGGCGCCGCGCAGCTCCATAGCGAACGTGTGGCTGATGGTCTTGACCGTGCGCTTGGGCAGGTCGCCAAAGGTCCAGCGCTCGGCGTCCTCGCGCTGGCGCCACGCGCTGTTCGGCGTGGAGCGGAAGAAGCGGTGCGTGGCCAGCAGCACGTGGTCCACGCGCACAAACGCCGCGCGGCGCGCGTCGCCGACGGCCGGGAACGCCGCGCCGGCGGCCAGCTGCGCGCGCAGGTCCTCCTTCAGGTGCTTGGACAGGCGCCACAGGCAGCGCATGACGATGTCGCCCATGTCGGCGCGCACAATGTCCGCGGCGTCGACCAGCGGGTTGGGCGCCGCCGCCGCGGTCGCCGCGTCCAGCAGCGCGATCAGCGCCACCAGCGCCGCCGAGCGGTCGGCGCGCTCCAGCACGCGCACCATCACGCTGTTCGCGGCCTTGTGCAGCTGCGCGCCCGTCGGGTCCGCCGCGCCGGTGCGCGCGCGGCTCGTCGGCGACACGTCCGGGTCCACCAGCAGCTCCACCAGCGCGCGCAGCAGCGTGTGCACCGCCGCCGGCCGCGCCCACAGCGCCAGCCGCCGGCTGCCAAACACGTCCAGCAGCAGCGCCACTGCGTCGCGGCGCACGCGCGGCCGCGACGCGTCGCCCAGCAGCACGGCCACGCGCGTCGCGATCTCGCTGACGTGGCGGCGCAGGTGCGCCAGCGCCGGGCTGCGCGCGTCGTCGCCGTCGGCCGTGCGCAGCAGCCCGTGCAGCCGCTCCAGCGCCGCGCCCGCCGCGTCGCCGCGCAGGTCGTCGACCGCCGCCGCAAGCCACTGCGCGCGCTCGCCGTCGCCCATTGACGCAAAGTCCGTCGCCCGCGCTGCCGCCGCGCCGGCGCTCGGCAGCCCGGCCAGCGCCGCGCGCAGCCGCTCGCTGCGGCCGGCGCCGTAGCCAATCGGCTCGGCGTCCATCTGCACGCCCAGGCCGCGCACGCCGGCGCCCAGCTGCTCGCTGGTGGCCGCCGAGTACGCCGGCAGGCTGAGGCTGTCAAAGTCCAGGCTGAACATGGGCGTTGCCGATGATGGAGCTGCCGGCGCGGGCTGCGACGCTGGGGCCGGCGGCCGCGCCAGCCGCGATGCGCCGGCGCCGTTGCTGGCGCCGGCTGGGCCGCTGCTGGCAGCCGGCAGCGGCCGCCCGATGCCCGACGTGCTGCCGGCAGCCGGCAGCCGCGCGCGCACGCCACCGATGCGCGACGCCGGGCGTGCGTCGGAAGATCCGCCGCCGATGCGCGACACCGGGCGCGGCTCGGCATAATTGCGCGACGCTGGCCGCGGCTCCACACAAATGCCCGAGCGCCGCAGCCGCTCCTCCAGCAGTGCGCGCTCCTTGTCGGGCACGCGGCCGCACAGGCGCCACAGCTCGTCGGCGCCGCCGGGCAGCAGCTCGCCGACGGCCACCAGCACGGCCAGCGCGGCGGCGCGCACGGCGCTGTCGCGGTCGCCGACGGCCTGCGCCAGCACCGGCACGGCGCGCGCCGGCTGCGCGCACACGGCGCCGAGCTGGCCGCCCGCGCGCTCGCGCACCAGCACGCACACGCAGTCCAGCGCCTCCTGCCGCACGCGCGCGCTGCCGCGGTGGCCCACGCCGTGGTCCAGCAGCGCCGCAAACACCTTGCTCGCCGGCCACAGCCGCGGCACCTGCTGCGTCAGCACGCGCCGCGCGCGCGCGCGCACCGCCTCCTTCGCGTCGCCCAGCCGCGCCACCAGCGCCGGCACCACCGCCTGCGCGTCGCTGTCGCCCCACGCCGCGCCCGCCTGCTCGGCCAGCCCGGCCAGCCGCTCCAGCACGTCCAGGCTCTTGAGCAGCGTGTGCGTCGACCCGTCGTACATGCGCAGGCTCACGTACTTGAGCAGCAGGTCCGAGTGCGCCAGGTACCGCGCCGCCAGCGAGTCTTCGCCCGCGCCCGCCTGCGCCGCCAGCCCGTAGCGCTGCGCCAGCCCCGGCACGCTGATCGCCTCGTCCAGCTGCGTCAGCCCGCCCAGGAAGTCGCGGTCGCGGTAGTGGCCCTGCGAGAACAGCTGCCGCTGCACGCGCGGGTTCAGGTGCGCCGCGCACTGCTCGGCCAGCTGCGCCTCCAGCTCCGCCCGCGTGCGCGCGTCGCCCAGCTGCGCCCACCGCGGCGCCCCGTGCGTGCTGGCCGCCGCGTCGCGCCGCGCGCGCAGCTCGCGCGCCCGCGGGTCGCAGTCCAGCACCGGCGGCACATGCTCCAGCTCCTCGCTGCTCATGCGCGCCAGCTGGCTGGCCATCGTCGGCGCCGCGCGGCCCTGCGCGCTGCCCGCCCGCGCCGGCCGGGCCGTGCGCGGCGCCGCCGATGCGCCCGAGACCGGCCGCCGCACAGCCATGGGCCGCCGCAGCATGCCCGGCCCTGACGCCGAGGAGCTACCCAAACCCGCCGAGGAGCTACCCACACCTGCCGAGGAGCTGCCCGCGCCCGCCGGGGAGCTGCCTAAACCTGCCGGCGCCCGGCCCAGCAGCTGCGACGCCGTCATCACCGGCTCGGCGGCCGGCGACGGCGCCCGGTCCGCCGCAGATGCCGCGCCCCGCTGCTTCTGCCCGAGCCGCGCCGCGCCCGGCGCCGGCGCGCCGTCTGCCGCCGACACCGCGTGCCGGAACTCCTCGACAACCGGCGCCACCGTCGCGTGCGCCGCGCCGCGCAGCTGCAGCCCGCACGCGTCGTGCACGGCCTCGAACCCGCAGCTCCTCACCGCCAGCCCCAGCACGCGCGCGGCCTGCTTGCGTACCTCGACGTTGCGGTCCTGCAGGCACACAAACAGCGGCGCCACCAGCGCCCCCAGGTCCGGCAGCCGCGCGCGCGCGCCCAGCGTGTCCGCCGTCCACTTGAGCAGCGCCGACCGCAGCTCCGGCGACGTGTCCGCCAGCGCCGTCGGCAGCGCCGGCAGCACCGCCTGGTCCACGCTGCCGCCGCTGGCGCCCGCCCACGCCGTCATCGCCGCCAGCGCCGCCGCCCGCACGTGCGGCTTCTTGTCCGCCAGACAGTGCATGGTGCTGAGCGCCACAATGCGGATGTTGGCCGCCAACGCCGCCCCGCTGGCCGTCGTCAGCAGGCCCAGCACGCCCAGCGCCACCGTGATCAGATTCTTGTTCGGGTCCTGCAGCCGCTGCTTCAGCGCCGTGTACATGTCGCCCGAGATCCCCGGCTGGATCCGGCCGCTCGCCGACTCCACCGCCGCCTGGATCGCCTCCAGCGCCGCCTTGCGCTCCTTCCAGTTCGCGTCGCCCAGCCGCTTGTAGATCGACGCGCCCACCAGCGCATGCAGGTCCTGCCGCGGGAACATCTCGTCCGCCGCGCTCTCCGCGCCGCCCCCGCCCGCCGCGCCTGCTCCCGCCGAGTCGCCGCCAGCCAGCCCGCGCTGCGTGCGCGTCGGCTCGGGCATCGGCTCGGCGCCCACGCGCTCGAACTCGGCCTCCACCAGCTGCACCAGCTGCGGGTTCAGGTCGCCGACCAGATCTAGCACCGCCGGGCCCACCGCCCGCCGCAGCGTGCCCATCAACCCCACCGCCGTCGCGCGGGTCTGCGCGCTGCTGCTCTGCAGCCCGGCGTCGCGCGCCACGTCGGCCACCGCCCGCAGCCCCACGCCCTGCACCCCAAACTCCAGCAGCTGCGTGTTCAGCCACGCCAGGCAGTCCATCGCCACCTTCGGGCTCTTCTGCCCGCGGATCGGCTCCAGCGCCAGCCCCACCACCAGCTGCAGCGTAAACCGCTCCGCCATCGCCGCCAGCGCGTCGCCTGCAGGGCCCTTGAGCTTGATGTCGCCGAGCTTGTCCACCAGCGCCGGCACGCTTAGCGCCACCGCGCCCGTGCTAAACTCCAGCTGCTCCTCGCCGGCCATCCACGCGATCAGCTGGAACGCGCGCGACGTCACCTGGAAGTTGCTCTCCTTCCACCCGGGCCGCCGCGCCAGCTGCCGTACCACCAGCTCGGGGTGCACGCCGCCGCCGCCCGCCGCCTCGTCGCCCAGGAACGCGCGCAGCTGATCCATCGCCTCCACGCGGTCCTTCCACTTTGCGCTGCTCAGCCCCTCCAGCACGCCCGCCGGCAGCACCGCCGCTATCTTCTCGTCCAGGCTCTCGTCGTTGGCAAACCGCATTTTGATCGCCTCGCCGCCCTTGGCCGCTCCTGCGGGCGCAGCCTTGCCCGCCGGCTTGCGCGCTGCCGGGGCTGCTGCCAGCCGCTTGGGCGCCGCCGGTTTGGCTGCCGCCGGCCGAGGCGCTGCCGGCTTTGGCGCGGGCGCCGGCTCGGCTGGCGGCGGCGGCAGCAAGTCGTCAATGGGCCGCCCCTCGCGCTGCGCCTTCTTGATCGCCGCCGCGCGCGCCGAGGCCTCCAGCTTCTTGCGGATGTGCGGCGGCAGATTGGCCCCCAGCCCCGCCGACTGCGCGTCGCCGTCGTCGGCCGCTGCCGCCGCCGGTGCGGGCGCCCGTGGCCGCGGCCGACCAGCGGGCTTTGGCGCCGGCGCGCGCGGCTTGGGCGCAGCCTTGGCCTTGACCGTGGCCTTGGCCGCATACTCGCCGATCTTCTCCAGCTTGATCTTGTCCACGCCCTCGATAAACGGATCCAGCACCTTGGCCGTCACCAGCTTCGACAGCGTGCCCAGACCCTCAGCCGCCGCCTCGCGCACGCCAGCGTCGCCGTCGTCCAGCCCCGACTTTAGCTGGTCCGCGTACTTTTTGATGTCCCCCTTTCCGGGCCGCGTCGCGACCGCCGCCAGACTGCGCCGCAAGAAATGGTGCGCCTCGGCGCGCACCTGCGGGTTCTTGTGCGTGGCGCCGGTAAAGTAGTGGTCGCTGATTGCCGCCAGGTCGCAGCCGGTAGCCCGAAAGTACGCGTCGGCCGTCGCGCGGATCGCGTCTACGACGGTTTGCTTGCGCTCCTTGGACTTCTCCACCAGCGCCGGCAGCGTGCTCTGCACGTACGGCGCAAACGGCTGCCGCAGCCCGCTGGCCAGCAGCTCGAGGCACTGGATCGCCAGCGTCGCGACAATTATGTTGGTGTCGCCGATCTTCTTGCCCAGCTCCTGGATCACGTCGCCCGTCCCCGGGCTCATCTGCAGGCGCACCGCCTTTTGCAGCGCCACGTGCAGATGCTCGAGCACCTCTTTGCGCTCCTTCCACTTTTTCGACGCAATGAACTCGTGGTAGTCGTCCGACAGCTTTTTGGTGATGTCCACGGGATCCGCCAGATCCCACGGATCCATGCCCGCGCCCGCGTCGCCCGAGCCGTCGTCCTCGCCGTCGCTGGCCTCGGCGCCGCGCCCGGCGGCCGCGGGGGCGTCGGCGGGCTCGTCGGCCTCCTGCTGCGACCGCAGCAGCCGCTGCTGCTTGGGCGGCGGCTCCTTGGCCACGGCGGCAAACTGGGCCTCGAGCTCCTTGAGCAGCACCGGCGGCAGGTCCTGCAGCGACGGCATGATCGCCGGACCCATCCAGCGGAACAGCTCGACCGCCAGCTGCTGGGCCTCCGCGCGCACGCCGTTGTCGCGGTGGGCAAACGGCTTGGCCAGCGCTTTGAGCAGCGGCTTGAGCGCAATAAACTTTACGCCGAACGCGTGCACCAGCTCGCGCACGGCCGCGACGGCGGCGGCAACGGCCTTGGGCTGCTTGGCGTCGAATCCCTCGACGACGCCGGCCACCACGGGCGCCGGCGTATCGGCCTCGCTGAGCAGCATCAGCAGCTCCTTGCTGTTTGTCCGCGTCCCCGCCTTGGTCGCCGCCAGGCATTTGGCCACTATACCGCCCACTATCTCGTCCCGCCGCCGCACCGGATGCGGCGCGTTCTCGACAAACGCAATCACCGCCAGCAGCCCGGTCTCCTGCGCGGCCATGTTGCCGTCAAGCACAATTTTGCCCAGCAACGATTCAAAGCCGCCAAACTTGCCGGACTCGCGCTCGGGGTCCAGCTGCCGCAGCTCCTTTGCCAGGTCGGTGTACGCATTCATGCGCACCTTCCACACCTACGTTTTTTTTGCTGGGTTTGGAAAATGTTGGTTAATTCACAAGGGGGGTATGTTGTTCTGGGCGTGGGGGTATATGGCCTATGGCGGCAACATACCTTGTGTTCTAGCCGCTGCTCGAGCGGCAGCGATGAGAAGTCCTCCTCATCCGCCATGCGTCTGCTAGGGGAGGTCTTCCTTTTTTAAGGGGGGCTCAAAGCGCAACGGTGGTTAGGCAGTTGTACAGTAGATATATAATGTTGCAAAAGAGAGGAGAAAATGCGCGAGGCCGATTAGCGTGAATTAGAATAAAGAGCAGCTGGGTGCGTGACTGGGCTAGCCGCCTTTGTTTACTATAGCAGGCACGTGACCGGAGATTTGATTGATTGGCGCTGCGATCAAGCCTAATTTTCGGGAAAGGGGGGACATTTCAAAGCCCGTTCCAGGAAGGTAAAAATTTAGCAGGTGAAAGCGCGTGGAGAGAGGAATCCCCTCACATGCGGATCAACTACACCCGAACAATAAGAATGGGGGAAAAGCAAAGCGTCTTTTTTTAAACAGCCGCTTCTCACGGCTGCATCCCCAGTTGCTGGTTGGACGAGGCAGAGGGGACATGTAGAGAGTGAGAGGCAGGTACTTTAGCTTTAGCTTTGCTTCGTTCCCCTTTTTTTTTCTTATTATTACTCAGGGGCGACTTATTATTGCGCATAGACGTTGCTTTGCCACAATAGACAAATGGCGGAGCGGCGAAGCATGGATGCGCAGCCCGGCGGCGAGGGCGAGCAGCCGTGGCTGGCGTTTGCGTCGGCCAACGGCATGATGCACACGTTCGAGACGATTGGGGGCAGCAGCTCGTCGCTGAGCAGCGCGCTGAGCAGCGCGCAGGCGATGGAGTGGACGGGCAGCGGCAGCGCGTCGGCGCAGGGCGCGGGCGGCGACACGGGCAGCTCGCTGAGCCGGCGCAGCGCGTTCCTCAGCACCATCGACCCGGCGGCGCGGCGCAAGGTGGAGGCGGCGCAGGTGTACTTTCTGGACTACTACGTCGACCACCTGACGTACATTGCCAACCGGCGGCAGCGGCTGGACAGCTTCAAGGCGGCGATGCGCAGCGTGCACGTGACGGCGCACGAGGTGCAGCAGTCGTGGCACAACCACCAGCTGAACGAGACGAACATTCTGCGGCGGCGGCGCAACCGCACGCGCGAGCGCGAGTTCGACGTGCTGGCGCAGATCGGGCAGGGCGGGTTCGGGCAGGTGTTTCTGGCGCGCAAGCGCGACACCGGTGAGGTGTGCGCGCTCAAGAAGATGGAGAAGCAGCTGCTGGTGCGGCTGAACGAGGTGCAGCACATATTGACGGAGCGCGACATTCTGCGCACGTCGCGGTCCGAGTGGCTGGTCAAGCTGCTGTACGCGTTCCAGGACGCGCGGCACCTGTATCTGGCGATGGAGTTTGTGCCGGGCGGCGACATTCGGTCGCTGCTGATCCACAGCGAGCTGTTCCGGCACCCCGTGGCGCGCTTCTACATCGCCGAGGCCATTGTGGCCGTGGCGGCGCTGCACTCGTTCGGGTACTTCCACCGCGACCTCAAGCCGGAGAACTTTCTGGTGGACGCGTCGGGACACGTCAAGCTGACGGACTTTGGGCTGTCGCACGGCCACCTGAGCCGGCCGACGCTCGAGCGCATGCGGCGCAAGCTCGACCGCGTCAAGGACCGCGAGCCGGTGGTGCAGTCGTCGAGCGAGAAGCGCAGCCTGTCAAAGTACGCGGCGGCGCGGCTGGCCGACGGCGCGTCGCGCGCGTTCTCGATTGTCGGGTCGCCCGACTACATGGCGCCCGAGATCCTGTACACGTCGCTGGCGGCGGACCGCGACAACGCCAGCGACGCGTCGGGCAGCCGCGCGTCCAACGACCCGCTGGCGGACGCGCACCTGGGGTACGACTTCCGCGTGGACTATTGGTCGCTGGGCTGCATCCTGTACGAGTTCTACGCCAGCTACTCGCCGTTCACGGGGCCCACGGCCGACGACGTGTGGCGCAACGTGTACCACTGGGAGGAGGTGCTGCAGCGCCCGGACTTTGCGTCCAAGGAGGCCGACGACAACCTGCGCCCCGAGGCCTGGGACCTGATTGCCGCGCTGGTGTGCCACCGCGACATCCGCCTGTCGTCGCTGCCCGAGCTGGCCAAGCACTCGTACTTCCGCGGCATGGATCTGCTGCGCCTGCGCGAGACGCAGGCGCCGCCGTTCGTGCCGGCGCTGCAGTCGGACGCCGACACGCGGCACTTTGACGACTTTTCGGACCCGGCGTCGATGGCCGCGTACAAGGACGTCAACAGCAAGTGGAAGGACCTGGGCGGCATGGCCGCGCAGCCGGCGGACGTGGACCCGGCGGCGTTCATTGGCTTCACGTACAAGCACAACCGCCAGCACCGCTTCATATAGAAAATATAATATACCTGTGTAAGAAAGGGATCTATGGGCATTGCTTGGCTATGGCGCGCACACGCCGGCGCTCATCGGCTTCACGCACAGCCGCTTCAAATAAAAGATATAATATAGTTATATAAGTGGATCTATGAGCATTACGTGCCTATGGCGCGCACACGTCGAGCGGCGGCGCAGCGGCACCCCACGTGGCCACCGAGACATACGTCACATAGGCCATGGCCACGACGCCCACGGCCACCAGCGCAGCGTCCTTGAGGCGCGCGCGCGGCGTGCGGGCCACGGCACGCAGGTGCATGCTCGCCGGGTAGATGAAGCTCAGCGGCACCAGGCAGAACGAGCCCACCAGCGCCACGACGTTGTCCAGCTGGTCGGCGCCAAAGATGGCGATCAGCGCGATCAGCAGCGCGGCCAGCGTGCGGAAGGCGTTCTTCAGCCACTTGACGCTCTTAAAGTCGCGGCCCGAGCGGCTAAACATCATGGCCTCCATGATGCGCACGGCCGGGAACAGCTGCAGCGGCATGGAAAACAGAATGGCCACCGAGTACAGCACCTGCACCAGCAGCGTCCACGCCGACGTGTTGGGCAGGTTCAGCAGCACCACGGCCTCGACGCGCGCGCCAAACGTCAGGTACGACAGCGCGCCCACGCACACAAACAGCGCCAGGCACAGCGTGATGGCCAGCGTCAGCACGCCGGCAAAGCTGCGCTTGTCGCGCAGGCTCTCGAGAATGGGAATCACCAGCGTCACGCCCTCGAACGAGTACACGGCGGTGCCCACCAGCAGCGGAAAGCGCGCGGCATTGAAGTTGACGAACGGCGCCGGGCCGTGGGCGGCAATGGCCCAGGCGTCAAAGCCCAGCAGGTAGCCCAGGCTGGCGATGATCAGCACGTTGGCCACCAGCGCCACGGGCGCAAAGTAGCGGATCTGGCGGATCAGCGCCAGCGGCACAAACACCAGCGTCTGCACCAGCACCCAGAACTCGGTGGGCAGCTGCAGGCGGCAGGCGCTCAGCGTGTTGAACACGTTGCGCCAGTTCTGCGCGACAAAGATGGTGTACGCGCAGCACCCGCCCAGCTGCGCCAGCACAATGGAGCTGGTGACGGCGTACTGCATCCACGGCCCGTACAGGCGCCGGCCAATGTCGCTGTAGCTGCCGCCGCCGACCTGCAGGTACACCTCGCCCAGCAGCAGGATGCAGTGCCACGCGTACCACGCCACGGCCACCATCACGGCGCACGACGCCAGCAGCCCGCCGTTGTAGAACGCGCGCGGCAGCACCAGCACGCCCGTGCCCACAAACGCCTTGATGATCAGGAAAAACGCCTTCTCGCGCGACGCGGTGCCCTGCAGCCCGCTGGCCACGCGTCGCAGCGGCGTGCGCTCGGTGGCCGCGTCGGCACCGCACTCGGCTTCGTGCACGCGCTCAAAGAACTCCTTGTCCTCGTCGCTCAGGTAGTTGCCGCCGGCAAAGTGTCCGTACAGCGCGATAAAGTCGACAAAGGTCTCGGCAATCAGGCCCGGCGGCGCGCGGCCCTGGCGCTCGGCGCGCTCGCGCACAAACTGGCGCCGGAAGCCGCCGGGCACGTTGATCTGCGCCGGCCGGAACGCCACGTCCCACTCCGAGTCCGAGTCCCACCCCGAGAACGACCGCCGCCGCGCCACCGGCCGCGCATCGCCCGGGCTGGCGGCGGCCGCGGCGGCTGCAGACTCGGGGTTACTGGTAATGGCGGCGCCGTGCGGCGGCCCGTCGTGCTTGGAGTGCCAGCGGTAGATCTGGTGCGTCATGTCGCCCGACGCCAGCAGCAGCGGGTCGGCCACCTCGCCGTCATCCTCGTTAGTGTCGCCAGCGTATCCGCAGTCGTCAGCGAGCACGCCCGCATTGAATGAATGTGCCTGTGCGGCCGCATTGGATGAATGTGCCTGCGCGGCCGCATTGAGTGAACGTGCCTGCGCGGCCGGGCCCGGCCCCAGCGGCACGCCCGCATTGAATGAATGCGGCGCGTCTATCGTGGCCGCGGCGCTGCTGGCCGGCCGCGTGACCAGGTGCCGGCGCAGGCGCCGGGCCACCTCGGCGCGCTCCATTGCCTGGCGCTGCCGCGACGACGTCGTCGAGTCGCTGTCGTCGCCCGACGCGCGCTCGCCCCACGCGCCCACGCTGCCCGCCGGACTCGACCCCAGCAGCCGCGTCAGTCGCGCGTCGAAGCTGTGCGCGCCCGTCTGTGCGCGTCGCGCGCCGCCGCCGGCGATGTCGACGGGCGCCGGCCGTTGCCGCGCGTTCTGCGGCAGCTTGTCCGCGCCCATGTGTGTACAAGGTGTGCTCAAAGTGTGTGGGGGTTCCGTTTCTATGGCTGGCAGAGGGTGGACAGAGTAAGCTGAAAAAGGGGGTGCCTGCAAAGGGAGCAGGTGCCCCTGCTTTTAAACGGCGTCGTCACGTGCGAGGCTGGGAAATCGATAGCATCGCCTTAATGAGCCCCCGCCGCTATCGGGCCCATCGAGCCGAGCCGCAGCCCTCGGCAAGCGCGCTCTGTCCGAGGGCTAGGTGGACTGTGCGCCAGAGCGCGGAACACCGCCCTACTTCCTTATCTCGCCGTGGACGAGATCTGCAGCTACCGGAAAACTCGCGCACGTGAGCCGGCGATATCGTGCATTGGCCACTCGTTCCACGAACAATGCGGCACAGGCAAACGACAGGCTGCGAAGAGATAAGGCCCATTCCTCGGCTATCTGCACGTATATAAAGCTCCAGCCCCCCGTCAGTCCAAAACATTCGGTGCTTTGAGACTCCCGTCGCTTCCGGTGTTTTTTTTTCTACATAAAGTCTCACTTTGTTCACCCAGGGGGCTATCCTTTGCTGTTTCTCTATTCCACATACATTCAACTGCCGTGCTTTTTTTT
>JANBSC010000064.1:0-19437 GCA_027578055.1 Coemansia sp. RSA 2611
ACTGGTCTTCAAATCAAACAGCTGCGTCTCGGTCGTTGCCAGCGTCTGCTGACTTTCCTCAAACTTGCGCTTAATTGCGTCCAACTCACGCTGCAGGTTATTGCACCGCGTACGCACCATGCCCAAATCCCGCTTAGCCGCAGTTTGCTGCTTTTCCATTTGCTCGTGCTGGTCTTCCAATGTAGACATCTTACTTTGAAGCAGTGATACCTTGGACTCGACAATCTTATATTCGTTGTCGCGAATGCGCAGGTTGTCGTTGAGCCGATTAATACGTGCTGCGCTAGCGTCCAAGTCTACTTCGAGCCGCCCGCATTTGCCCGTCAGCTCGTTCCGGCTTGTTTCGAGGCCTTTGCACCGCTCTGTCCAAAATCCAAGCTCGGCGCGCAATTCCTTGATACGCTCGATAATGCTATGCTTTGCCGCCGAGCCACCTTCCGTTTGCAGCACCGGCCACTCCCCGATTCCCGCTTGCTTCAGACACTCGGAAATATCGTCAATGACTTGATCGCTGGATTCGGTTGCACGGCCGGGTGGTAGCTCGTTCTCGTCAATGTCGACAAAAAGCATGATCAGCTTTCCCGTATGGTGTTGGTGGCAGGTTGGGCAGCGCATGTAGTGGGATGTTCGGAACCACGCATGTGCACACTTTTTATGAAACGCATGTCCACATCCAAGGACAACCGGTCGGATCTCGGCCTCGGTAGTTCCAGCGTCAAATTCTTCCACATGCGCATTAAACAGCGCTCCAAAGCAAATGCTACAAACCATCTTTACATAAAAAAGTATTATGTTCACAGAAATAGAGCAGACTAGGTCATCCATACGGAAAGAAAGCGTTTCCTCGGATCTTGTACTCCATTTTTATAGCATTTTACTTTGATATACACCGGGTATCAAAGCTATATTGCGTACAACAGCCTAAAACACGGGAAAAATATTGCTAACCACCCGAGTTGCGCGGCAAGATCGGCAATCCAACGACTTTGGCGCCAGATTCCGCCGGTAGGTCCCGTTCGTCCAGGTCGATGTAAAGCGTAGTCAGATTGCCGGAATGCAGACGATGGCAAGCCGGACACTTCTGTGAAAACGCAATCTGCATCCACCTTACCACACAGCCTCGGTGGAAAACATGTCCACAGCTCAGCACCGCAGGCTTCATTCCCGGCTGTGGCTGCAACAAAGTACTTGTGCTAGAGTCGCTGTCGCCATCCAATGTGCCAAAAAGTGGTTCCATACACACGGCGCACACCATTGTTTTTTGTAATTACAAGTACGATTTGAGTAAAGAAAAAGCAACATAAATAAGCAAAGAAAAATTTGACAATGCAGATCCATGTCTGTTTATATACGCTGAATGGAATAAATAGCTTAGTCCTTGATAAATTGCGCTTGTCCCGTTGATGTAATGCAATCAGGTTGCTTTGGACGCTGTGGATTTCTAACAGAGTACCGCATCTAGTGCAATCAAAAGGCGCTTCTAATAATGCCGCACGCCGCTTTTATGCGCACATGAACTGCTCTTACCAAAATTTGCAAAGCTATTGTTACAAGGCGTTGGAAATGTCAGTGTCAACACGCTTTTTCAAGATATTAAAAGTATAAAAAATGTATATTTGAATTCTATAAATGCCTCGGAAAGTTATGAAACAAACTAACTTTTTTACTTATGCCGTGTATATGGATGCGTAGGCGGCCATGGCCATGACCTCAATAATGACATTTGTTGTTCTAGCGCCTAATTAATTTTTCTTATTGCGCTTGAATTCTGATTCTGTATTATCTGCAACCAGCATTTGCGTCACAACACTTTCTTCATAGCTACCGATTTTAGTGATCGGCTTATGCGCGTATCTCACAGTTGTTTGAATGAAATAAAAAAGTTATTTATTTTAAAAGCAAATACCAAACGGAATGTTGCGTATAAAAGGGCAACTTCCTACGCCAAAACATTTTTTGCTCTTTGTTTTTTCCTATAATATTATAATTCCTATTTTTAAAAAAAATGCGTTGTCCATATTGCCGTGGTGCGCTGCACCAAATCGAGAGGTACGAATATGCCGAGCCAGCCACGACCAAGGGCGACCTTGAAAATGGCACAACGGAAGCCGTCGAGCGAATGGCTGGCCAGCAACCATCGCAAGCGGTGCAAGAGCTACAAACCGCACTTGACTATTAAGAAGACACTGAGAACAGTGATGGCCTAATGTCGAATGCGGGTTCAGGGTTATATTGAGAGATGAGAAAAGAAAAGAAAAGATAAAGATAAAGAACGGAAAAAGGAAAGGGGAAAAGTGGGCAGCCCCGGAGGGCGCTACTTATAAGGAAAAGGGCATGATCAAGCTTTAGATGAATGCTGCGGATAAGCTTTTGGGCGATTCTGGCCACGCCGTGAATGGCACGGTGGCTGGAAGCCCCGATATGTGATTGATCAGTGCAAGAACAAACAGCTAAAGCCCCGAGATTTCCGAGCTGGGAAGGCGACTCAGCCAGCTGGAGGCACAGCACCGCGATTTGCTTTGAGCAAACGCGGGACTTGCGCGCCAGCCCAAGAAAAGCGGTGGCGCTGGTGCGACGGTTTAATTAAACAGTCTTAGCATTCAAAAAGTTTACTAAAAATTACTTTTCAGGTATTATACCATAGATTGCCGGCAACATTATTTTCCATTGCCAACGCCCAGCAGCATATATTTTAGCTGCGGCTTTTACGTAGTATTCAATGCAAGTGTAGTTTGTAACGCCTGGCAATTTAATATAGACAATGGATAATCACTACAGCTTTTCAATTTGTCATAGGTTCACCTCAGTCGCTGCCCACCCATCTCCGGCTTCCAAAATAAGCAGCGGTTCAGTATAACAGCGCAAATGGCCGCATAATTAACCTTAATATAGGTAGACAGCTATTTTACCAGTTTACTGACCAAGCTCCCGGATCTGCTATTAGCTTTTGGTTTTGTCTGAATCCCACCGCAAATGAAGCCAGCTTGTATCGCCGGTTTTTCAAATGGTTTTCTAGGTCTGCAATTAACTTAAGTTTGATGAAGTGGTGGTGGATTATAGTTACAACAAAACACAGCTACTATTAAACCCGTAGAACCATTTTTTATTTATAATGTGTCAGGCAATGCACTTGTCATTTATAAATTGTGTCGTGTTTTTCAACAAAAGCGCTTGAAAGCAAACAAGCGTTTTAATGTAATCTGTATTTTTCCGGTTGAACATGGTAACTTTGTCGCTGTTATAAATGATATCACACATTAGCTTGTGCTTTACGTGCCGCATTAGCTAACATGTAAGATTATGTATTAATTTTGAAGATTTTGACTGCGCTTTCATATTCAATAAATTTAATGAGATTATATTGAAGCAACAAAAAAGACTAAAAGCTCTTGCTGCGTCCCGCGCATTGCTGTTACCGGCACAACTTCTCACGCAGACTGTGGCTTGTCAGGCAGGCTCGCAAATACCACGCGCATCAGACTCAACACCATAGCCTTCAAATCTAACAACTCCGCGTTGCTTGCTGCCAAAGCCAGCTTGCACTTCTCCAAATCACGCTTAAATCTGTCAAATAGATGCAGCCAGCCATAGCACCGACCGTGCAGTATGCAAAGGTTTTGATTATCTGCGTTCTGTTGGTTTTTTATTCCCTCAAACCACGACGTCATCTCGGCCAATGTTTGCTTGGAAATTGACATCCGGACTTTATAAAGGTTAAAGTCAATATTGCTGTTGTACAGATTGTAGTGAATTTGGTTTATGCGCATTATGCATTCCCTCAAATCTGCGTTAAACTGCTCGCGGTTGTCAGCTAATTTGTCGCAGAATAGTTTGAGGTAATTGGCCTGGTGCGCCAAATCCTCAAGCGTGAACCGCAATTTTTTGATATACTCACTCGCGCTGTCATTTGATGACGAGCCATCTTCTATGTGCAACGATGGCCACTCGCCGGTTGCTGCTTGCTCCAGGCAGCAGCCAATGTCTTCAATAATTTTGTCGCTGGACATAGTTGCGCAGTCTTTAGCCTTATACCCAAGACTGATGCAGGACGGTTGAATTGGCGTGTATGGCTGGATTTGGTCGCATATCGGGCAGCTCGGAGGGAGAGAAGCACGAAACCGGTCGAAAATGCAAATTGCGTGGAACTTATGGCCGCACCCAAGTTCAACCAGTCGAGTATCAAGCCCCGTGGTTCCAGGTGTACATTCGCTTACGCACGCGTTAAAAAGGTCACGGAAACATATAATGCAAATCATCTTTCGGAATCTTTTGAAAACGCTCGAAACTCAAATAGTAAAGTTGAAGAATGTTAACGTTAAAACCTGAACTGCTCTCCGCAGCGCCAACTTTTATACGCGCATTTGTAATAGGTGTCATTATTTTATTATAAACAAAACACCCAAATGCAATAAACAACTATCATTCTTGTATTGAACAACCGGCAGACCAGTGGTTTTTATGCGCCACAATCTGCAGGCAGATCCTGCCGGTCTGGACCGATGGAATAAAGTGTAACTGACGCAGTTACAACGGCATCCCCGGATGCGCATTTATTTTTAGGTTGACTCGCGAAAGCAGCTTGCAAAGGTGTTAATGCAAGTCGGCATCCGGCTCAGAAAGAACAATCCAACCCTGCATATTCCCCGCCCATATGGAAGTTTATTTTTAGCTGTGGCTTTATTTGGCGGCAATTATATAATTGGCATTCGTAATTAATATTTACAATAGCGGGTTTATTAAATTACTAAATGACTGGGCTTTTACCGCGTGGTCTGCTTGCCCAGCACACTCGGGTTGCAGCCATGTGCCAGTTTGCAATTCAGCACTTTTTCAAAACTTGAATTGAAATTGGCACAAAGTAACAAGCTCGTGGGGCCAACATATTTAGGTAGCTTTGCGCAAGCCGCAATCAATTGAGTGTTAATTGCATTAAAGCGTACTTAATTTTAAAACATGGTGAACATTTTTCAGCAAACTTCATATTATATCACTGATGGTAATGAAATGCGTAGCCACAGGGGTTTTTGCGCAGGAAACTACAATTGAATAAACAAGGGGTTTGCGGTAAATAAGATCATGTCAGTACTGTTGATGCTAACACCACACAACACAAGCTAGAACAAACTCAAAGGTAAGCCAGCCAATTATAAAGGCTTTAAATATAACATTCATAGCAAATAATATATTATCTCTACAAATTATAGTTAATAACAAGTGCGCAAAATTGTAAAAAGTTACAGTTTTAAGAACCGTTAGTTGCAGCGACAGTGCGCGTATCTGCCCAGGTATAAAATACATAATATAAGACGCAGGTTTTATTTACAACGAATTTCTTAGAGAAAGCATAAATACTTGCTTATTTATATGTAACAGCGGTCGCATAAGACAATTAATAAGGCATTATTTTAGTTCCAAGTTAAATAACATTTTATAGATTACGGCCCAAGCAATGCCATCAAAACAAGTTGACCCCACAAGCTAGCTTCTCCATGCCAATTCCAAAAGCAAGATTTAAAAATTTGCTGAATTACATTCTGGCACATGGCTGCAACCCGAGTGTGCTGGGCAAGCAGACCACGCGGTAAAAGCCCAGTCATTTAGTAATTTAATAAACCCGCTATTGTAAATATTAATTACGAATGCCAATTATATAATTGCCGCCAAATAAAGCCACAGCTAAAAATAAACGTCCATATGGGCGGGGAATATGCAGGGTTGGATTGTTCTTTCTGAGCCGGATGCCGACTTGCATTAACACCTTTGCAAGCTGCTTTCACGAGTCAACCTAAAAATAAATGCGCATCCGGGGATGCCGTTGTAACTGCGTCAGTTACACTTTATTCCATCGGTCCAGACCGGCAGGATCTGCCTGCAGATTGTGGCGCATAAAAACCACTGGTCTGCCGGTTGTTCAATACAAGAATGATAGTTGTTTATTGCATTTGGGTGTTTTGCTCATAATAAAATAATGACACCTATTACAAATGCGCGTATAAAAGTTGGCGCTGCGGAGAGCAGTTCAGGTTCCAACGTTAACATTCTTCAACTTTACTATTTGAGTTTTGAGCGCTTTCAAAAGATTCCGAAAGATGATTTGCATTATATGTTTCTGTGACCTTTTTAACGTGTGCGTAAGCGAATTTACACCTGGAACCACGGGGCTTGATACTCGACTGGTTGAACTTGGGTGCGGCCATACGTTCCACGCAATTTGCATTTTTGACTGGTTCCGTGCCTCTCTCCCTCCGAGCTGCCCGATGTGCCGCCAAACCCAGCCATACACGCCAATTCAACCGTTCTGCGTCAATATTGGGTATAAGCCTAAAGACTGCGCAACTATGTCCAGCGATGAAATTATTGAAGACATTGGCTGCTGCCTGGAGCAAGCGGCATTTGGCGAGTGGCCATCGCTGCACATAGGAGACGGCTCGTCATCAAATGACAGCGCGAGTGAGTATATCAAAAAATTGCGGTCCATGCTTGAGGATTTGGTGCACCAGACCGATTACCTTAAACTGTTCAGCAGCAAATTGGCTGACAACCGCGAGCAGTTTAACGCAGATTTGAGGGAATGCATAATGCGCATGAACCAAATTCACTACAATCTGTACATCAGTAATATTGACATTTATTATTATAATTTCCTGATGTCATTTTACAAGAAGCAATTGATCAAGATGACGACATGGTTTGAGAAAATAAAAAACCAGCAAAGCGTTTATAAGCGAAACCTTCGCGAACTGCACGGTCAATGCTGCTACTGGCAGCAGGCAATCGACAAATTTAAGCGTAATTTGGAGAAGGGCAAGCTGGCTTTAGAAGCAAGCAACGCGGAGTTGTTAAATTTGAAGACTAGTGTGTTAAGCCTAACGCGTGTGGTATTTGCGAGCCTGATTGATGAGTCAGAGTCCGCGTGAGAAGCTGTGCTGGTAACAGCATCTTACGTGAAAAACAGCAAAATTTTTTAGCTTTTTTAGGATCAATATAATCACATTAAGTGTATTGAATGAGGAGGCGCAGTTGAAATATGTATAACTAAAACACTTTAACATGTCAATAAATGTTGCGTGCAAAGTACGAGACATTGCGTAGCCTTATTGATAACAGTGTCAAAATTGCAATGCTTGACGAGAAATATACAGAATACATTAAAGTGCTTGTTTGATTTCAAGCGCTTTTGTTGAGAAACACGACACACTTTATAAATGTCAAGTGGATTGCGTGGCACATTATCAATAAAAAATGGTTCTACGGGTTTAATAGTAGCCGAGTTTTGTTGTAATTATATTCCTCTACTACTTCATTAAACGTAAGTTAATTGCAGACCTAGAAAACCATTTGAAGAACCGGCGATACAAGCTGGCTCCTTTGCGGTGGGATTCAGACAAAACCAAAAGGTAATAACAGGTCTGGGAGCTTGGTCGGGTGAACGAGCAAAATAACCGCCTGTCTCTTATTATTGTTAACTCTGCGGCCATTTGCGCTGTTATATTAGATTGCTGCTTTTTTTGGAAGCCGGAGGTGGGTGGGCGGCGACTGAGGTGAATCAGCGGCAATTTGAAGAGCTGAGATGATTACCAATTGTGTAGATTAAATTGCTAGGCATTACTGAACCACGCTTGCGTTGAATACTACGTAAAAGCCACAGCTAAAATATATGCTGCTGGGCGTAGGCAATAGAAAATAATTTTACCAGCAATCTACAATATTGAAGTTGAAAAAGCAATTTTTATTTAACTCATTGGATGATAAAACTATTGCTTAAATTTTTTTTACCAATTAAGCGGTGTCCTTAAGGCGGCGCTCGAGTTCTTTGCTTGCTTGAAGTAGATTATCATGTTTCGCCTCCAGCTCGCTAAGCTGCTTTTTTAGCTCGGTAATCTCTGCTTTCTGTTTTTCATTCTTGCTTGTCAGTATTGAAATTTGCATGACCAAACCCCTGCGGTGTCCGCGCTCGTAGTCAAGCGCGGCTTGCAGTTCTTGCTCCGGTTGCGGCGGCTGCGGGCCAACCATCCGCTCGACGGCCCTAGCAATGCCGTCGTCAGCGTCGCCTTCGGTCGTTGCTGGTTGGGCATATTCATATCTTTTGATTTCGTGCAGCGGCCCGCCGCAAATCGGGCACGGCATTTTTAAATCAATTATTTTGATATTTTCTTAAAAAAAAAACAACGAGCGAAAAATGCTTTTTTTGCATAGGAACCTGCTCGTTTTATACGCAAAGTTTTGTTTGGTATTTGCTTTTTAAACCCCAAGTCCTTTTTTATTCCATTTGAGCAAATGCGAGATAAGCACATAAAATTAATCGGCGTTGTTGCATGGAAACCCACCGAGCCAAAAGATCCGTCGATGAATCACACAATCGGGTAGAGCACTAGAGCGAATGCGTGTTCAACGCCTGCTTTCACCACGCAATCATAGTGGAACACGTGCCCGCGCATTTCAGCACTGCAGGACCTTTTTTAGCCGTGGCCGAAGCGTAGCGTTTGCGTTAGAGCCACAGTTGTTATTCCGGACGCAAAAAGTGGCACCATACCCGCGACGGAAGCCTTTTTCGTAAGTACCAGAGCTTATTGAGTGAAGAGCAAATAAAACCGAATATCAGAGAGTAGAAAAAAGCGATTGAAGTTGGAAATTTGAATTTTTCTCGTAGCGCTTGCTCTTACAAGGTTTGCTTTAAAAGATCAAAAGTCTAATTTCCCATCGCATACAAAAAATGCTAAATGTGAAAGATATCAACGGCTAAAAAGTACCGAGTCAAATGTAGAATCGGCACGATGATGCTTTTTTTGACGCTTGATCCAGTTGGTGGAATCGAAATACATCCGGCTCAACGTAACAAGTGGGGGTCAGATCGCCGGTGTGCTCGAAGAAGCAATTTCAAGATGCTTTTAATAAGTGGGAAAATAACCAGCGAATAGGAGGCGAGTTCGACAGAATAATGAGAGGCGCTTATCTCCAAGGCCAGATCGCGTGAACAAGTTTTTTTTTCTTCTTCATTCTACTCCTTCTTTATTAAAAAAAGGTCTTTAAAAAAACCACTGCAACTTTACCATTTTTAGGCAGTGGGCCTCCTTTTTTTACCTGTGAACCAGGAGAGAAATAAGGAGAGGAAAGCGAAAAATGGCGGCAGTTATTCGAGCGATGCTGGGCAACTGGCGGCACTTTGCGACGATCTTGGTTCTCGGACAGGTGCTCTCGCTGTGCATTACGTCGACGTCGGTGCTGTCCAACAAGCTAGCCGAGTACCAAGGCACGACGACACCCAACTTCCAGAGCTTTCTGGTGTACGGGCTGCTGCTGGTAGTGTACATGCCGCTGGCGCTGGTGCGGCTGGGGCCGCGCGTGGTGTGGCAGAACATTCGGAAGCGGTGGATCTGGTACGTGGTGCTGGCGGCGGTGGACGTGGAGGGCAACTACTTTGTGGTCAAGGCGTACAGCTACACGTCGCTGCTGTCGTGCATGCTGCTGGACACGTGGACGCTGCCGTGCGTGGTGGTGCTGACGTATTTGCTGCTGCGGGTGCGGTACCGGTGGACGCAGGTCCTGGGCGTGGTGGTGTGTCTGGGCGGAATGGGGCTGCTGATCAAGGGCGACATGGACGCAGACAAGAACTACGCGGCGGTGGATGCAGTCAAGGGCGACATATTCATGGTGGTGGGGGCAACGTGCTATGCGCTGTCGAACACGCTGGAGGAGTTTATCGTGCGGCACCGGCCGCAGTACGAGACCGTGGCGTGGCTGGGGTTCTTTGGCACGGTGATCAACGGCGTGCAAATGGGGATTATCGAGCACCAGGCGTTGCGCGATACCGTGTGGACGGCCGAGATCGTCGGATGCACGGTGGGATTTGGGCTGGTGATGTTCGTGCTCTATTCGCTGGCGCCGTTCCTGTTCCGCATGAGCTCGGCCACGGTGTACAATCTGTCGATATTGACCAGCGACTTTTACGGGCTGATCTTTGCAAAGTACATGTTCCACGACCGGATCACGCCGATCTACGCCGGCGCGTTTACGATGATTGTCGCGGGGCTGCTGGTGTACCATGTGTTTCCGTACAAGAGCCCCGAGCATATGGCGCGGCTGCCGGGGTTCCGGGCGCAGCTGCCGGGCGACATAGAGCTGGCGCCCGGCACGCACCGCATGGTGGCGTCGGCCAAAAGCTCAGCGGCCTCGTCCCGCCGCTCATCCGTGGACCTGGGCTCGGCAAAGTCCGTGATTGTGACCAGCGACCACCACGACCACGCCAGCACTCTCGTCTAAAACATATTGCCCGTAACATTATGGTTATTAATAAACGTAACATTAGTAATCGAACGAAGCTTATTTAGTGCAGCGCCGAGAATGCAGTCAGCGCAAACACCACGGCGGCAATCGACGTGTTGACGGTAGCCGCGGCGCTGGCCTCGGGCGACGCGCTCGCGCCCTCCTTGGCATTGGGCTTGCCCGACGCCGAGGCGCTGGCCGGGCCCTTCACGTTGGACGGCGCCGGCTTGCCCTTGGCGGCCGAGGCCTGGGGCGCAGGCTTCTTGTCGCCGGGCTTGGCCGACGCGTCAATATCGGCCTTGTTCATGGCGGGCTTGGCGGGGTTGGCGGCCGCGGGGGCTGCGCCGGCGCCGGGCACGGCGGACGGCGGCATGGGTACGCCGGCGGGGACTGCGGGCGCCGGCGGCGAGGCCGGAGCCAGGTTGGCCGGAGGAACGTTGGGCGCCGCAACCACCACGGGCGCAGCGGCCTCGTGGTCGCCGGCGGCAAACGCCAGCGCAACGGTGGCAAGCAGTGTAACGCCGATCTTGTACATTTCCTTGTAATAAGAAAGCCTTTTAGCGTATAAAGTATTATAGGATTTGAATGGATACAAGCTAGTTGATGAACTAAAAAAAAAGGACAGGAAATGGAATCCGAGCTTTGAGGCGCAAAATGATATCCCTATCTATTTATCTTTCTTTCAAAATAGAAAACATTACTTTCTTTACTCCACACAAGAAACTCACAAATAAAAAGAAGAATGTGTTACTTGGTTACTGCACATTTTTTTCACTAAAACCTATCGTTTAAAAATATACCTATTCTCCACAAGATGTCTTCGAATAGTAGTAAAAATAAATCGCTAAGAAACATTTAGGTTTAAGCATTTGGGGGCAGTCAACTGCGGCCCAAACTTATCCAGGGTCCAAATCAGCACGCCGTTGGTCCACCCGAACCCCGCCTGCACCGTGTACTCGCCGCCGCCCCCTGCGCTCCCGACCTGCGCACTATCAAACTTCTCAAACATGTGCCCCGAATCCGTCGCATTGCCGAGCTTCTCAAGAACCCCCGGAAGCGAGCCGCCCGTAGCGTACCAGGCACACAGCACACTATCCACGTACGACTGCGCCAGCCGCACACCCACGGGGTCCCCATAGCGCAGCGCCCCCTGCATGGCCACGTACTGCAGCGGCGGCCAGGCCATCGGCCAGTCCCACTGCTGCCCGCTCTGCGTCAGCGTCGCCGGAACCCCGCCCGGATTCCCGTCCAGCACGCGCCCCAAGTACGCAAACGCCCGCGCCGCCAGTTTCGCTTCGCCATCGGCAAACGCCCAGTACGGCCACACCGCGGCAGCCGCAAACTCCGTCGAGCGTCGTGCGTCCTCCAGCAGGTAGTCAAAGTACAGGCCGGACGTCGGGTCCAGCATCGCCGCATCCATGGCCTGCCGCCGCTCCCCCGCGGCCTGCCGATATGCGCCCGAAGACCCGTGCACCATGTCGCTCAGCTCGCCCAATGCCATTTCGACCTGGTACAGTATCGCGTTCAGATCCACGGGCACCACCTGCCGGGTGCGGATCGTCTCCAGAACAGGCGCCCGGTGGATGTCGCGCACCCACCGCGTGCTAAAGTCCCAGCCGCTCTCCGCGCCCGTAGCCAGGTCGGCGTAAAGCCGCGCCTGGATCTGCGGGTCTCCAGTCACGTTGTGCGCCAGCTCGTAGTCGTCCGAGTACGCCTCGGGCCGCGGCACGTCGGTGTCGACGAAATACCGGCTCAGCCGCAGCACCCGCGAGCCCACACGCACATCCACACAATGCTTATCCGTCCAATACGCGTACTCGCGCTGCAGCCGCGGCAGCGCCCCGCGCACAAACTCCACGTCGTGTGTGAACTCGTAGTACAGCTTGACCATCAGCGTCAGCACGGGCGGCTGCGACCGGTCCAAGTAGTACACGCGGGCCCCGTTGGGCACAAACCCGTACGCGTCCACGAGGTCGAGCAAATCCCCGATGGTCGACTTGGACAGGTCCACCAGCCCCGAGCGCAGCATGCCCTCGAGCGCAAAGTACGTGTCCCAGTAGTACGTCTCGCGGAACCGCCCGCCGGGAACCACGAAGCGCCGCGCGAGCCGGAGCATCGACGACACGCAGCCGGCGCACAGCCGCGTCGTGTCCTGCTCGCGGATCAGCTGGCCCCAGTACCCGTGCACCTCGCGCCCAAACGCCCGCACCACCGGATTGGCCACGCGCTCCAGAAACCCCGGGCGTGCGGCCAACTCCGCGCCCACATCCACCGCCCGCAGCTCGCTGCCCTCTTGCCCGAAATTCTCCGCCACAAATCGCTCCAGCGCCGGCCGGCTGGCGTTGGCCCCGCCAATACGCGCAAACGCCGCGAGAACCTGGGCCTCGGGCTTGAGCGTCGGCTTGTCCACAAACGTTTTGTCGTCGGCAAACAGCCGCGCCATCTGCACGGCATGCAGGAGCTCGCCCTGGCAGTATATCGGCGAGTCGCAGGGCCCCTTGCACCGGCCGCCCACGCCCAGCACCACCACGATAGCCACAATCTTGCGCGTTAACCTCATAGTCATTAATCTAACAATACCTGTATTTAAAAAAAGAGAAAGAGAGAGAATAGGGAACAAGCAACAGATAAAAAAAGTGGCACTATTCAATACTCACACTTATCAATATGCTGGAACAAATATTGATATTGATTTCCCATTAATGACATTTTACTTTTATTTACCGCTTTGCAGCCTTGGCTTCCCGCTCAAACAGCGGAATCGTCGTGGCCGCCGTCACATCCGCCTCGGGGTCAAACACACGTTTGTCCCCGGGGCTCTGCGCCAGCCGCGCCAGCCGCACGTACGCAGGCGCCCACACGCTGGCGTCGCAGTATATGTCCGCCGACGGCCGCACAAACAGCCGCGCCAGCGAGCCCCCGGCCATCACCGCCGCCGCCCGCCGCATCTCCCACCGCAGCCCCTCCACCCACTCGGCCGGCACCAGCCGCGCGCAGTTCAGCTCCAGCTCAAACGGATCCTCAATCGCCAGCAGCCGCAGCCTGCGGTCCCACTGCCCCGGCTGCTCCAGCACCGCCTGCGGCATCGGCGCCTGCAGCCGCTCCAAGCTGCTGCGCCGGATCGACGTCGAGCCGAGCCGCGGCGACACCGC
Organism: Coemansia sp. RSA 2611; assembly: GCA_027578055.1. NCBI lineage: Eukaryota > Fungi > Kickxellomycota > Kickxellomycetes > Kickxellales > Kickxellaceae > Coemansia > Coemansia sp. RSA 2611. The sequence continues at coordinate 13,416 of JANBSC010000064.1, forward strand.
GCAGCTAACCGCGTCGAACCGCGCGCCGTAGTGGCGGAACAGCTCGAACGCCAGCTCATACGCCGACTTGCGGTTCGGGCTGCGCCACTGCGCCAGCTGCTGCTGGTCGTTCAGAAAGTACGTGCGCACGCCGTCGCACGCCCAGTCCGGCAGCGGCGCCCGCGTCGCAAGGCACTTTGGCACCTGCTTCCGCGTCTGCGCCACCGACGCGTCGGGCGCCGCGTACAGCGCCGAAATCGCCTGCGGCGACGCGTGCAGCGCGTCCAGCTCCGCCCACGCGTCGTCCGTGACCCGCGTGGTCGCCAGCAGCTGCAGCGGCGGCACCACGCGCTGCTCAATCAGAAACGCCAGCCCCATCATCGTCAGCCCAAACGAGTTCAGCGCGTTCGAGCTGGTGATCGCGCGCTCCACGCCCCAGTGCTTCAGAATCATCAGCACCGTGCGCACCCGCGGATCCGCGCGCATGTACGCGCCAATCATCTTGGTCTTCGCCGGCCCCAGCCCGCGGTTAAACGACACGTCGCCCTCGTACGTGCGCCTCCCCGCCTTGAACGCAAACTTGACTATGGGCACGCGCGTGCGCGCCAGCCACTGCACCGACGTAAACGCCCGGTTCCGCCGCATCCCCGCCACCAGCCGCTTGACAAACCACTCGTGCGTTTTGTCCGGGTTCTTCTGCGGCACGCGCACGCGCACATGCAGGTCAAAGTCGCTGTCGCTCTTGCACAGCGCGTAGTACCGCGACCCGAACGTGTCCACTGACACTGCAATCTGCTTGTGGATGTTCCGCGCTGTGCCCAGGATCGTCGCCTTGGCGCGCTCCAGCGCCTGCTGGCTGGCCGCATCGGGCGTCCACAGCGCGCGCAGCTGCGCCAGCTCTGCGTCCAGCTCGGCCTGCCGTCCCGCCACCTCCATATGCTCCACCTCATCCAGCGCCGGCAGGAACTGCTCGGCCACTTGCTGCGACAGCTGCCGGGTGTACTCCTGGGCCCTGTCCATCCGCCGCATCAGCACCACGGCCAGATCGTACGTGCACTCGGGCTCTGGCTCCGCGGTCAGATCCAGCGCCAGCGACACCTGCCCGGCCGCGTCCGTCCGGCGCCGCGCCAGCACCACCGGCATCGGCCCCATCGCAACACTATTGATCAGATGGCAGGCATACCTGACTCGCATCAGCTGCCCGTCCGCGTCCCGCGCCTTCAGCGCAGCCAACGCGCTGTGCAGCGTCATTGCCTTGTGCTTCTCCGCGCTGCTACGCTTGAGCGCGTAGAACGTGCCCTTTTCGTCCAGCAGCCTGTGCAGCCGCTGCAGTAAGCCCAGCGCAAGCTCGCCCTCCCCGCTCGAGCGCAGTCTCTTTTTCTTCTCGAGCGATGTGAGCACCTGTCCAAGTCGCGGAAACCGCGCTAGCCCCGCTGCGCCGAACCCCGGCATCAGTCCTCGCATCCTACGGTTCTTCCTTTTCTTATGCGGCATCAAACCAGCCAAAAATCGCAACAAAATTAAAAAAAGATAGCGGCGAAGTGAAAAGAAAGAACCGATCAGTTACAATCAATATGGCAATAGCTCACCGGGCCAGGACGACTCGGTCCACTCGGCTCGCCTCGAGTCGCATATACCACTTTTACTGTGACTGCAAACACAGATCCCTCTTTTTCTTCAATTCGCCTCCCTGTATTTTTACTCTCGCAACCATGGGCGGGTCGACGGCGCGCTTCGACGAATTCGACACTGTCGACTGGATAACTGACGCCGCGCGGGAGCGGGAAAGGCAGCACGAGCGGCGGTACGAGGTCGGCCGGACGCTGCTGCTGCGGCGGGCATACGACGCCGTCGAGTCCTGGGTGGTCGTGCTGATAGTCGGCGTGCTCATCGGCGTCAACACCGCGATGATCTCCATAGTCACCGAATGGCTCAGCGATGCCAAGCTGGGCGTGTGCAGCCAGGGCTGGTGGCTGAACGAAAAGTTTTGCTGCTGGATGCACGACGAGAGCGCGCCTGCGTGCCCGGCCTGGGTCACCTGGGACCACTACCTGGGCGTCGACGCCGCGTTTGTGCGCTGGGCGGCGTTTGTGGCCACGGGCACGGCGTTTGCCACCACGTGTGCCCTGCTGGTGCGCGAGCTGGCTCCGCTGGCCGCCGGCTCGGGGCTGCCCGAGATCAAGGCCATTTTGGGCGGCTTTGTGATCCGCGGGTTCATGGGCGCCTGGACGCTGGTCATGAAGAGCGTCGGGCTGGCGCTGGCCGTTGCATCGGGCCTCAGCATTGGCAAAGAGGGCCCTGCCGTGCACATGGGCTGCTGCGTCGGCAACGTCGTATCGCGCAACTTTGCGCGCTACCGCCGCAGCGCCGCTCGCCAGCGCGAGATCGTCTCAGCGTCGGCCGCCGCCGGCGTGGCCGTGGCCTTTGGCGCGCCCATTGGCGGCGTGCTCTTTTCGATGGAGGATCTGAGCTCGCGCTTCCCGCGCAAGACCATGTGGCGGAGCTTCTTCTGCGCCCTGATCGCCACCGTCAGCCTGCAGGCCATGGACCCGTTTTGGACCGGCAAGCTGGTCATGTTCCAGGCCTCGTACGACCGCGACTGGCACTTTTTCGAGCTGCTCTTTTTTGCCATTATCGGCGTGTTTGGCGGCGTGTACGGCGGTCTGTGCATTAAGCTTAATTTGCGCGTTACTGCGTTCCGCAAAAAGCACTTGAGCACGCGCGCAGTCGAGGAGGTGGCCGTGCTGGCTGCGGCCACTACGGCGGTGACTTACCTGAACACGTACACGCGCGAGGACATGGGCGAGCTGCTCTCGTATTTGCTGCAGGAGTGCCACGACAATACCAAGGGCTGGAACGGCATCTGCGTGCCTGCCAACGCGTGGCGCGTGGCCTGGGGCCTGGCCGCCGCAACGCTGATCCGCGCCGCCGGCACGGTGCTGGCGTATGGCTGCAAGGTCCCCTGTGGCATCTTCGTGCCCAGCATGGCCATTGGCGCGTCGTTCGGGCGGCTGGTGGGCACGCTCGCCGAGATTATGCAGCGCTCGCACCCGGATTGGCGGCTGTTTTCCCAGTGCGCACCCGACACCCCCTGCATTACACCGGCCACCTACGCGTTCCTGGGCGCTGCCGCGGCCATGTGCGGCGTGACCAAAGTCACTGTGGCCGTAGTGGTGATCATGTACGAGCTAACCGGCGCGCTAAACTTCCTCGTGCCGACCGTTATCGTGGTGATGATTGCGCGGACTATCGGCGACGCCATCGTCGAGGGCGGTATTTCGGAGCAGCTAATACTGCTCAACGGCATTCCGTTCCTGGAAGAGGCCAACGACTCTGAACATCACGGCGACGACGGGCAAGAGCTGCTGGATATGCCGGTTGCCACGCTTATGCGGGGATGCGACGAAAACATGCTTGTTCTCTACACGGCCGGCATGGTGCTGAACGATTTGTGGGAGTTTCTCCGACTGTCGCCGAAAATCCACGGGTACCCGGTGCTTGACAACGAGCAAGACATGCGGCTTGTCGGCTACGTCTTATATATGGACATTATCGCCGAGCTACGGATAGAGGGCCTGATGCACGGTGACGGCGTGGTTATACATACGATTTCGTTTGATCCCAGCCACAACCGGTCAACGTACAACTTTAAAAACTTTGGGCACATCGTCGATACCAGCCCGGTGACTGTGCGGCCACGCACGTCGGCCGAGACCACGGTGGAGATCTTCCGGAAGCTCGGTCCGCGCGCCATCTTGGTGACTAGCGAGGAGGACGGCCGGCTCGAGGGCATGCTTACTCGCAAGGACGTGCTACGGCATATTCGCAACCAGCCCGATCACTAATCACCATTATATAATATTATATAGTCAACAACTCTATTTTTTTTTGTTGCCTAATCTAAATCGTTGTCGGCTGACATCTGTGTGGCCGCAGTTGTATCCATGATTTTCAACACGTAATAACTAGAGGAGAAAAATACTTTAAAAAGGGAAGACTAGCAAGGCGGTACCCAAAAACTATGTGCTCCCATTAACTTCACTAAACATTATTCCACCTTTGCACGTTATGCCCGCGCTACTTGCACAGATCCCAACCTACACCTCGGCGATTGCGCCGGCAGATACCAACGACCGTGAGCTGCAGATCACGCTCCAGGAGAATCCCGTGATTTTGCGCAGCGGGCAAACCAGCGTAGTGATCCGTGGCGGGGTAACCATTCCTCACCGCAACCCCGCTGCGTTTAGCGCCGTTGTCGTGCAGCTAGTCGGCATGAAATCGATTACCAGTCCGCTGCATATGGGCGGCAGCGGGCTGACCCGCGAAACCATCTACTGCTCCGAATGCACACTATACCCTTCGACTGTTCATGGGGCGTGCTTCGAGTTTGTGCTCGACGCCCATCTGCCGCCAACACTATGTGCGCCCCAGTACTCGGTCGAGTATACGGTCACAGCAACACCATGCAACTGCACAACGAGTCAACGACTCGCCTCCCTCTTTTCTCGCCGCTACCGCGCAGTCTCCATGTCGCTGACGCTGGTTAGCTATGCGGTTACCGAAAACCTGTACGATCTGCAACTCCGCATGCAGCCGACGGTTAAGCAGGGGCTTCTTGGCAATGTGCCTGTTTGCGTTGTGCTCGACAAGGGTGTGGTGTGCCCGGGCGACTCTGCGACCTTTCATATTGTCATCGACCCGCCGCCCAGCTCGAGCAGCGACGGCGAAGGCACACTGAGCGTGGATGAAGCTACTGAGTCTGCCGACGCGTCGTTGTCGGATAGCTCGACCAGCGGCATGCTGCATTCTCGTGAGCACCGCGGCCGCCGTCTACTGCGCAAACCATGCCCCGCACATAACCAGAATTCCCAGCCATCCTGTGCCTGGGGCTACAAGGTCCGAGCCACACTCGTCCAACACACACGCTACATATTCGAGCGCAGCCACACCCCCGGCCGTTACTCGTTTCGAGACAGCAAAAATGTTACTCACGCGCACCTACCTTCAACTCTTGTTCCAGCCCAGGCAACCTCGGATGCCGGCACGCACCTGACACTGGCGTTACAAATCCCCAGTCAACTGCAATGCCAGGTGCGCACCAGCGAGCTTGCCGTTAGCTACTCGTTGCGGCTGGAGTTTTTCCCAAGATTGTCTGCCCACTGGATGCCCACACAGCTGACCAGAAACACATTAGTGAGAAAAAGAGGCTATGTTTTGTTTGGCTTTCCAGTTATTGTGCCACCCGATTCTCTGCCTAAGCTCATGGGAAATCCGCCTCCTTATTCCCAATTGTAATTGTAAGGCTTCTCTTTGTGTAGACAAATAAGGTGTATGCCATATGGCGCCTGATTATCTTTTTTCCAATAAACAATAGTAGTTTAAAAGTTGGTGGCTGTCGAGCATAAAATAAACAATAGTTACTTTCAAATATATATATTTTCCAAAGAAATTTGCATTATGTGTATGTATAAACGGTAGTGCCGTGGAGCTTGTTGCTTTCCTGACATGAAGCTATCTGTAAATAGCTATTTTGAATGAAAGGATTATATGAATACAGACAAAATATCACAAATACAAAGCAAATTTTTTCCTTTCAAACTCGACATATTTTAGCCTTTTAAGGTTTATCCAGATCAAAGACGTCCTTATTGCACTTTTATAAATGGCAACTCTGTCAACTGTGACTATTGGCATTGGGCCCACGTCCCTGTCTTTCGACTCGGCGCCTGATAGCGCCGATGATCTGCGCCAGTTTGCGCACGCGTTTGAACAAACTGGCCCCGACAAGACCCTGTCGTGGCTGGAGCTCTGCACTGGCTTTCTCGGTTTCTGTGCTCAGCGCAGCACCTCGCTGGCGCTAGTTGTGTTTAGCGCGCTAAATGCTGAACTTGAGCGCAAGCAGCTAAACATTCACGCAGCTGTGCACCGCCTTGACCTGGGCGCAGATAGCGCACGCACGGTGCTTTGGTCGTACTACGCGCTGTGGGACGCGCCGGATGCGCAGCCGCTGTATCAGCACGCCGCATCCAACCAGCAGCCAGCG
>JANBSC010000065.1:0-19325 GCA_027578055.1 Coemansia sp. RSA 2611
TCCAACTCAAGATTTGATTCAAAGTTGCAAATCCATCTTCCATGACCCTTTACAACCTATTTATTCGCCCTAAAAAAACCCAGCCGCTAATTAAACTTATCTTTTTCGCAACTTGCAATCATTTTCTCTGTTGAAGGCAATTCCTACAATTGGGGATTCAAAATACAACAATGGTTCTTGGATGCAGCAGTTTTAAACCCAAATACTGGCACCAGCCTTGTTTTTCTGGTGTCAATCCGCTCTGAAAAAAGAATTGCGCCCAAAATCATGGCGTGCCTGATGCCGGAATGCTGTCTAATTCATGCAATAAGCAGCGATTATCATTTGCCCGTTCGGTTTTTTTCTCCTGGCTGCTCTTTATTTAAATAAAAAGCAACACCTTAAACCCCCAGTGCAAACCATAAACAGCCCGACTCGACCACTTTTACGCCAAGCAGTTGTATCTTTTTAAACTAGCTGTCTGGAACCACGCCTACACCATATATTTAACTTTGGAAATTAAAAAAGGATGAGTTACAGCGAGTATATGGCTAACCAAACGGAAAAGTGCGACGTTGAACTGGCCACTGTAATCATCTGTCTAAACTGCAAACGCATAATCAACAGGACCAAGTTCGAACGCCATGAAGTTGTTTGCAGATACAGGAGTAAACGTATTCGTCGTTAGCCATTAATTATTTTTTGTTAATCGTGTATAGCAGAGCTTTTGTGTAATAAATGTTTAGAAAACAAGGCTGGAATATTCGCGCTGGGCTTGCACTTGTATTGCTTATATTTATATTAATTTTTTGCCAAACTCCTCCTTTGCTCCGGGTTGACACCTATTGACATGCACAACTTGCATTAATACAAGTTGCGGATGGCTGGGGAAAGGAGGCACACACAAATACGTCACCGAGCAACACTCCCCCAAAATAAAACTTTTTTTCGGTGCAGATAAGCTGTTATTTATGTTAATTTCTGCTCCAAAAAAATGCACTCACGTTTTTTTGTTGTTCTGCCAGGTGTCATTTTTTACAGAACAATATACCGTTCTTATTTAAGAAAAGAACAAGAGGCGCAGTGTGTGAAGATTGACGCAGGAACAGGAAAAAAATTTCCGCTTTATCTGCTGACTTTATATTGATTGTCGGCTTACCCGCGCCCCGGGGAAAAAAAGGGGTTATCTGTTTTTTTTTTAATTTTCTTATTTGGAATGAGGCACGGGAGAAAATTGACTAAGCGGGATGGGGGAAAAATACTGCATTGCGTTAATTGGTTTTGCTTTGTTCACAAGTATCCCAATAATGGATGTTTGTTGTGCGTAATGGTGGTAAAGAGAAAAAAAGCGTGCTGCGCCATTTTTTCTGTGACTCTATAAAAACATAAAGGGCGTGCCAATCACTCACGCAAGGATCTGAATCTATACCAGTTTTAATATTGGCTTTTTCTCCTCGCTCTGTGCTTTGTCTTAACAACTTGGCTCTTTGACATCAAAATTACGCTGAAAAAAGAAGCTACTAGCTCGACCTAGCTGCTTACAATCTATATTTGCTATATAAAAAGGAGCGGTTCCGCAGTTTGTGCACCAGCCCGAGAAATCTATCTCAAACATTTTTTTCTTCTAACTATCACCTGTAACCCGGTAGTTACAACTATCTGCGCATTAACTCTACGCCAATACTCGATTCATGGGTCTTTCAAACGTCAATCCGCTGCAACTGTCGCTGACCAGCGGCCAGCATTATTTCAAGTGCGCGCGGTGCGAAAAGTGGGTCCACAAGACCGACTTCGAGCTGCACCAGCTTTCTTGCGACGTCGGCGCAATGATTCTTGGCGGTCCGTAAATTGTTCATTTTTTGATCTGATTAATTATGCTTGCACAATAAAATGATGCACTCCGGTTTTTTTCTCTTGCCTTTTTGGTGTCAGCAGCGGGCTGCACTCTGGGCGCGTGCATTGCTGCTGGCGCCTTTTCGCACACAATAGTCGGTGAGACGCGAAAATGAGACACTCGCTTTGTGACTGCAGAGGCAAGAACCGTTTCTTTTGCTCTTTTTTTTATTTCGGGCAAACACCCGTCGCATGGAAATGAACAGGACGTTTTTGATATAAAAAGGCCGGCTGATTTTTTGCAAGCAAAGGCGGCCAACCTCCATTTGGTCTTATTTTTAAACCATTTTTGTCTCGAGAAATGTCCACGAATTGTTCTCGAAATGCAAGCGCAAACCCACCCGAGGCGGGCACCCTGATTATTGAATGTGACATCTGCGACGACTGGTTTGAAGAAGACGAATACCACGCGCACCTGGAAAAATGCCTGGCTGACTCGTTTGCGGGTGCGCCTGTCGTGCCTTGAGGCCTGACAGCTTGCAGGTCCTGTGCGGAGGCAATCCATTCGGTGTTTTTTTTGGTCTTGTGTTGTCAATAAACGACGGCTGCAACTTTTTTCTCGACATACCGCATGACCTGGTTGCTGGCAGATAATGCCTGAGGTACATGGCCGGCCTGACGAGATTAATTATTCGAGCGGGGGAAGCGAATACGTAATAGGAGCAGAACAGCGGCTGACTTTGCACTCCCTGGAACTCGCCACCCCCTTCATTTGCAAGCCGCTGGCGCCGCCGCGTGTCAGCTTAGCCAGTGACTCTATTCTCTTTTTTTCAGCCGACGGCTGCATTGCCAGCGCCAATTCAGCCCCATCCCGCCGCACGGAGGCCGCCGTGTCCGCATTCTCTCCATTTCCGCTATTACATAAAAGACTGTATGCACATCCTTCAGGCGGACGTGCTTGCATCACGCACGCAACAGGCGAAAAGAGGCAAAAACGAATGCGCTCGGAAAGCACTGCACAGAAACACAGAAACGTGACTCTACAAACTCTGTTGATCGTCCGTTTTTTTGCGACGCTCTTGTTAATGGATGTTTCATGAAGACATGACAAACCCCCGAATCCGATCTGCTCGTCGCAATCACAGCCCGAATCCCCCGTGATCATTCTGCATTTGCCGCCTCATGCGCACGAAGAAACAAAAGAAGGGGCAAGCCTTTTATCTGCCCAAAAACACATGACGTTGACGATTTGCAATTCTGGCTATAGTGTGAGCAAAAAGGAAACAAAGACGCTATTTCTCTTCCCATTCACCAGTGCGCGTGGGGAGGAACGGCCAGGCAATGGCGCGCATCCGACCACATGTGGCTGACGGAAAAAAAGTTGAATTGCTCCTCGCTCGGACGTTGTGTCTCACCAAAGAAATGACCCTGGGGAAGCTATAAAAGCCGCTGCACTTTTGTCGCAGCGGCTTATTTGGTCTATTTTCAGACACCGACAATTTTCCAGCCTTCACTTTTCTACTGCCATCCCTTTTTATTAACTCTCGGTTTTTGTTTTCTCAACCATGTGCATGACGTGCGAGTACTCGCCCAACGTGGACCCCAGCCAGATCGGGCTTATCTACCCTTGCCCGCTGTGCCATCGCCTCTATGACTGCCGCATGAAGATGGTCAAGCACTACGGCTGGTGCGACGGCCGTGGCTGAGCTCAATGCCATTATCCGAGCCAGCCGCTCACGTGGCACCTTTATTCATTTTGCACTGTAATTCATAAATCTAATACATTGTATACCTATGCTACTGCTTATTTTGGCGCCTTGCTTAAATGTCCACTCAGTCTATAAATGCGAGACTGGCCTGAATGCCTTATAAAAGAATTCTAACCCCCTCGAGAAGCTGAGCAAGTATCTTTTTAGTCTCAAACTTTGCACACCCACGCTAAATTTCTGCGAATACAAAATTTAAACATGTCATGGTCATCCGCATCGTTTAAAGTTCCGGAATCTTTTGATCAGAGCAAAGTACAAGACTGGCTTGACAATTCAAAGCCGTATTTTGATGATCATTTGCATGAGCGGCCAAACCGAGGATACAACCCACGCTACAGATGCCTTATAAATGTGCCAAATAGCGAGTGCAGCGTGACCAACCACAGCCAGCGCTTTTTGTGCCCCTTGTGCCACAGCGTATGGAATTGTAGGTATAAAATGGTGCAGCATTACGGAACGTGTGGTGGACACGGGTAGTGAGGATATTTTGCTGTAAATTAAGCGGTGCTTTGTTAATAATAAATTATATTGGTCACCATAGCTTGATCAATTAGCAATAGCGGCCATTATGACTGACCAGGGCTGAAAAAACCTTTGGCACAGCCAAATTTGTCCATATGACACGCACGAGATGCATTCACATTATATCAACAATAATTCACCGTGCACAGTGTTTTGGGTGTCAGGCGGCAATTGTACAAGAAAAGTTATTATTCGAACAAGATGCACTGGCTGAATAGACATGCTTAAATTGCCTTCATTTGTCGATCCATAATAAAAATTGAGAATTCAGCGGAGTTTTCGACAAATAAAATTGGCAACATGTCTTTTTTTCTCCACCCACACATATAAGCAGTGTCTTTGGCAGCGAGCATTTTTGGTCGCAAAACCACTCCACACTTTTTGACATTAAAATGCCACAGAATTTCTACAGACATCACTATGTAGACAAGTCGACGCAACGGTCCATTCAAACCTGGATAGACACAACCCCCAGAACACATTCAACAACAACGCCCTCAACCAAACTTTTTGACATATTGCCTTGTGGTAAATGTGCTTCCAGATGCGAACTTCTTAACCATGAAGGATTTAGTTGTTATAGCTGTAGTAGGAGATTTTCCTGTATCCACAAACTATCCAATCACTACGCACAGTGTTTTGGTGGATAATGGTTTGTTTGTATAAATGAATAAATATATACTTATAATAAGCTCTGATTTAAAATATTTTTTATTGGCTGTCAATAAACTGTGAATCTAATTTACAAACTTATCAATTAACACATTATTGGCCGAATAGATTTTGCCTTCTAAAATGTTTTGATTTATTGATAGTGTTGCGAAATCGCCGGGCTTCGTCGGGGGGCGCGAAGCCCGGGACCGTTGGTCACCTGACCTGGACGGTGTCCCGTAATAGGCGGTGAACGGCGGGACTCCAAAGAGTATAAAAGTGCAAGTTGCGCTTATAAACGGGAAGAACAATGTGTTTTTAGACAAGGAAAACTCATAAACGACTAGGGAAAGGGCTGCTGGTTTTATACTCCAGGCAGAGCGGGTGGTCAACAGCTAGGCAAACTACTTCATAACCAGTATCTGCACCCAGGTGCAGACACTGCGAATGCCCGCAAAGGAATCGGAAATTCCTTATAAGGAATCCGATTATTATGGGCATAGGGTAGCCACCCGGGAACCAGTGGGTAGCTCGCCCCCCCCCCTCGGGGGCCTCGCAACAATAGACGGCTTATATAAATGCATAGCTGCATCTAAGCATATAAATAGTGCCTCACATCCGTGCTTGAACTCTGCCTTTATTCTGGGATTGGACATCAATTAACACACATCGTTATACCCAGAGTAATATTTGCCAATAATGCCTTCCAAGCAACAGAATTTTCCTCCGTACTCTGACCCACGCAATGTCCAAGCATGGGTTAAAAACAGTCCACCACACAATTGTGCTCGTTTAGGAACGCAGATCGAGATGCTGCCCTGTAGCCACTGCGCTCAAACATGCGAGCATCTGAAATACCTGTACTATCCATGCAGAGCATGCGGCAAAGAGTTTCCCTGTGCTTATAAAGCTTATCGTCATTACCAGAATTGTCCACATAGAATTTAAGCACAATTACTAGCTGGAGCTGTTACAAACAGTTGCATTATATACAAATAAAAATATCAATTTAGAATATAGCATGCATTGTAGCTAAGCAATACAAATTATACAGCAATTGCTTGTTATATAAATAAAAGGCCATTATATACTTAATTAATAATTTGATAACCACACTGGTAAAGTTATTGCCTTGTAAGTATTTTATCAGCATATATTGTTAATGTCTGGCGAGTTTTCGTTGAACAATTTTTTATTATTAAAATATATTCTTACAAGATACATATTATTAATCATGCCGCCCAACAATTATAGCTTACGTCCACCTATTCCTTCGCAAAAGCATACTGCTATTTGGATTCAGCACATCCCAAAACATCAACCAAATAGCATTCCACAAATTATTGGAGCCGATGGCGTTAATTGTCCCACTTGTGGGTCCAAAGGACGGTATAGTTGCAGATGCCGTGTCTGTGGAGCCAAAATTATCTGGAATCACACAGCTTAATGTAACCATAATATAACGCATATGTGTAAGACATATTTATGGCTTTGCGGCTACACTGTCAGTTTAATAGTTGAAGAATGTGTCAAATGAATGCTTGCTTAATTTAGCTTGAGCAAGCGTTTTAAATTTATTACTTACAAAAATGCACATAAAAGATAATCAACTTATTTAAAATTGCAGCAAGCACATAAATATAGCAACAGTTTGTCCATGCAGTATTTTTTTTATTTATTTAAAGCGGCAAACAACGCTATTCCAAATTCAAATAAGACTACACTGTTTACAAACAGGTTTTTTAAGGCAGTCCTAGCACTCGCGCCACTGACTAAGAAACCACATTATGTGTGCTTATGAAAAAAGCTTCAGTGCCGGACAGCCCAAGCTAATTAGCTGGCAAACTCTTTTGTAAACTCTAAATGTTGTTGAAAAGCAGTCGCTACAAGCCTTGGTTATTAATTGTTTTTCTTGGTGTAATTCAGACACAGGCCAACTTTATTTCTTTTTCGAGCTACTTAAATTCTACTAATTACCAACTGCCTGTCTTTACCATAAAAATGTTTTTAAAATTTTCAGCTGCCTCCATTCCCGCCCATAGCTGCTTGGCTACAAAGGAATGGAATTTTCTTATTAATTTATTTCTTCAGCCGCAAAAAAAAAAATTAACAAAGAGCAACGTTTCTTTGTCCATTTTTCTAGCTGGCCCGGAGAGTAATGAAACTGCAGCTTCCGGACAAAGGAGCTTTTGTGTAAATTTTGCATGGCTACAAAAGGATTCCTCCTTTCCTTTTATTCTTTTCTTTTTTCTTTTTTCTTTGGCTGCCAAATCCAAAGAGCAGTGGTTCTTTGCCCATTTTCCTATCTGGCCCGGAGAGTAATGAGACTGCAGCTTCTTGTCAAAGGAGCTTTTGTGCTAGTTTGGACGTTAATGCTTCGTGATTTCGCTATAAAACTCCCATGTATTCTTAGGCTTTACCAAACATTTTTTTCTCCCTATCTTTTCTAACAAATTTTTATTTTAGTATTTAGTATTTAACAAGCATCTATAGGCTTACGACTTTCAAATAATAGCACGGGATTAACGATAACGGCATTATGTTTTACACGACTATAAACTCGGGGACATATAGCACAAGCGACATAAATGAGCTCGCCAAAAATGAAGTTACAGAAAAGTATCAAATGCCACCAGATCTTTCTTCATCTACTGTAAATTTAACTTATGAAAACAGCTCAAATGAAAACCTGGTTTATGTTGGTAATAGCCAATTCATTCTTAACAGTGGATTAGTGTTTGAAGCTAAGATTATGCATGGTTCGAGCCCTTATATTGTAAAGTTTACAGTTAACTAGCTATGTTGTTAACAACATTAGCAAAATTTAATGGCAAAATGCTTTTGTCTTAGTGTCGATTGATTTAATCAATTTTTAAGCAGTGCTTACTATCAAATAAATACAAAGTAAGTTTCTACACGTTGATTAGCTTATTTAGATTTTTTATTTATTTATTTAGCCCATTATCACGCTAGAAATAAATAGAAAATTAATATTGTTGCGGTTGCGCCTGCGGGTGCATTATCAGGTGGTAGGGGTTTCTTGGTAAAAAATGTGCATGGGTAGGCTATTAGACTTAAAAGCTTTGAAGGGACTAACGCAGTTCAATTATTATTTGCGAATTACGCGGGGAAACAAAGTCTAAACGCAATGAATAGAACTTATGTAATGTCAGAATAACAAAATTATAAAAATTACTAAAAGCCAAACAAATGAACTAGATAATACTCTCTTTTGGCCTGCTTATGTGCCTGCAGCAGCGGCAACGCCGTGTGTAAATTAAGCAAGCGTTATTTTTAAAAAATGGTTAAATATAACAATATCCTCTGTTCTAATATATATTTTAAAGTAGACAATAGAGCCAATCCTGCTAGAATCAGAAACGCTACACAATACTCTCCAATTTAATAGGCAATATTTTTTAATTAGCCTTATAACATTTTATACCATTTTAAAAGTAGTTGCTGCTGGGTTTGGTCATTTATTGATGCTGTTGGTCTAATTCGGGCTTAGGCCAACTTTATTTCTTCATGGTGCTAGCTATAATTCAACAAGCACCAACTTCTTGGTTTTACCATAAGAATGTAGCTAAAAATATCTAGCTGCCTCCATTTCCACCCATAGCTGCGTAGCTACAAAAGGATTTCTCCTTTCCTTTCCTTTTTATCTTTTTTCTTTGGCCACCAAATCCAAAGAGCAGCGGTTCTTTGCTCATTTTTCTAGCTGGCTCAGAAAATGGTAAGGCAGCAGCTTCTGGCCAAAGGGGCCTTTGTGTGAATTTTTGCTTGGCTACAAAAGAATGTCTCCTTACTTGTCAATTATTTTTCAGCTGCAAAATAACCCCAAAAACTGTGTTTCTTTGCCCATTTTTCTTAGCTGGCTCGGAGAATGACAAGACTGCAACTTTCGGAGCAAAGGGCTTTATGTGTAGATCTGTGCTTGTTTATGCAGCATACTTTCATTATAAAATCTCTTGTATCCTTGCGTTTTCTTTCCAGTTTATTTGTCTTCTCCCTACCGTTATTTAATTAAATTCTATCTTATTAGTTTTCTTGTTTAACAAGTATCTATAGGCCTACAAATTTTAAGTTATTACACTAGATTAACAATAGCAGCATTATGGTTGAGGCAACAATAAGCTCGGGAACATATAGTGTAAGTTATCTAAAAGATTTGGCCAAACAATATGCTATAAGTGCAGGTGAAATAAGTGATACAACATATACAGTTTCAACAAAGTTTGTGGAAAGTAACCACGGGAGTGAAGAATCAAAATTTGTTTACAGTGATGGCAAATACATTATTAAAAGTGGATGCACGTTTTATGCTAATATTGGTCATGACATGAATGCTACTGTTGTGAACTTTACGGCTAATTAGCTATGCAATTAACTATATTCGCCGCATTTAACGGCAAATGCAGTTGTCTTAGTGTAGATTAATTTATTAAATTTATAAGCAGTTCTTACTATTTAATAAATAATAGGTAATTTTCGACACGTTGATTAGCTTATTTAAATTGTGTGTTTATTTATTTAGCTCATTGTTATGCTAGAAATAAATAAAACATTAATATTGTTGCAGTTGCACTTCCGTGTGCATTATTAAATTCTAGGATATTCCTGGTAAAAGACGTACATGGGTAGGCTATTAGACTCAAAAGCTTTGAAAAAACTAACGCAGTTCAATTATTATTTGCGAATTACGCGAGGAAACATAGTCTAAACGCAATGAAGAAAACCTATGTAATCTCAGAATAACAAAATCATAAAAATTACTAAAAGCCAAACGCATAAAATAGATAATACTCTTTTTTGCCTGTTTATGCGCCTGCAGCAGTGGCAACGCCGTGTGTAAATTAAGCAAGCATTATTTTTTTTTAAAAAAAAAAGTTGTTAATAATAACAATATCCTCTTTTCTGTTATATATTTTAAAGTAGGCAATAGAGCCAATCCTGCTAAAATCCGAAACGCTACACAATACTCTCCATTTTTAATAGGCAAAATTTAATTTTAATTAGCCCCCCTAAACATTTTAAAAGTAGTTGCTGCTGGGTTTGGTCATTTATTGATGCTGTTGGTCTAATTTGGGCTTAGGCCAACTTAATTTCTAAATTGTGCTAGCTATAATTCAACAAGCACCAACTTTTTAGTTTTACCATAAGAATTTGTTCAAATAAAATCTAGTTGCCATCATTCCCGCCCATAGCTGCATGGCTACAAATGGATTCCTCCATTGCTTTTATTTTTATCTTTCTTTCTTTGGCCGCCAAACTCAAAGAGCAGCGTTTCTTTGCCCATTTTTTAGCTGGCCGGAGAGTAATAAAACAGCAGCTTCTAGACAAAGAAGCCTTTGTGCAATTTTTGCATGGCTACAAAATAACGTTCTATTTTCTTAGCTATGCTATTTTAGCAGCAGCAAACCCCAAAAAGCAGCACTTCTTTGTCCATTTTTTTAGCTGGCTCGGGGAATAAGACTGCAGCTTCCAGACAAAAAGGGCTTCTTGTGTAGTTTTGTGCTTGTTTATACTGCATACTGGCATTATAAAAACCTCTTGCATTCTTGCGTTTCGTCCAAGGTTTGTTTATTTTCTCCTCACCTTCAACTGTTATATATATATATTTTCTTTATTGCCTGCAGAACGCTCAGACACCTTTGAAGTAAAAAAGTTTAATATACCACATTAGAAATAACAACATTATGAGTTATCAAGCTATAGCCCCAGGGGAATATACCAAGCACGAGCTAAAAGAAAAAGCTATGAAGTTTATTACCATACAACTAGATGATATGTATTATGCAACTATGAAGGAGGTAGAAGACTTTATGTACTCCAAAAAGAAGCTGTTATCCACAGCCAACGGATATGATGTCAAAAAGGATTGTAAATTCTACGTACTTTTTAGTGATGGATATAAAAAGAGTGAGGAGGTAAAATTCCATTGCCAATGAATAACAATATAATCAATGAACCCAGGACACAGGCAAAATTAGTTATTTTTAGCATTGGCAGGTGTGAATTCAGCATGAATTTGCTTATCCGGCACATAGGACTGCGCCAATAAAGAAAGTTGTTCTCAAGCTGGACTTTTAAAATATAGTGATGCTAGTAATAATAAACGCTTGCTTGACTAGTGACTATTAATATTAGCAATAATAACATACTGCAGAAGTTTTATAATGATTGCACATAATGTAGTTTCCAAATTCCTGTGTTACAAAAGTATTATCCATTTCAAGTAGCTCTTTTTTTATTTTTGTATTAGATTTGCAAAAAGCACTCGGGAAGAATTAAGAAATTCAAAGTGAGAGGTAGCTAAGAAATGTGAATATTGTGCAATAAAACATTAACAGGGGTTATGATCAAAGTAGTGTAGTTGAAATGGAAAAGTACAAACTGTAGATAAAATTTTTAAAAAAAAAAAACTTATAAGCAAGAAAAAGTTGCCATTGCAGATATTTATTGTGTGTATTAAATAAATTAACAGTTAATACAACCTCTGGTTTTGGTATTATTTTATTAGCAGCTGGTACGACAATATCATTGGTGCACATTTATGAGAGAAAGCATGTTGGGTTAGTAAAAGTAACAAATATTTATTAATAAACAAGCCGACGTCAGCCGTCATATTGGTAGTAGTAATTATTGCCTCTTGCATAGTGGTAATGATAAACAGGGACAGCTATTCCATAACCGCGCAAGGTATTTTCAACTTGACTGGGAGGCATCTTGCCGAATAGCGAGTAGGTCCGTTCGGATCCATTCCAGAATTTAACGGTGATGATAGTTCTGCTGCCCATATGTTTATTATTAAAAATTGGTGAGATGCGGATTAAGGAATAGTGAAATAAGGAAAGGAGAGCGAAATATGTGGTAAGCTAGAAACTATTCAAGGAGGGGGCAGTAAACTGCATCTTGTTATATAGCTGCACTTGCTGGGCTCAGCGCACAAATGAATGCGTAGTTGGCGAGGATTTTTGCCGAGTATAACGGTGTGATTTTAATATACAGTTAAGATTAAAATTTAATATATGTATACAAAGAAACAGCAATATTCAATTTTTCATGAGGTATATATTACTATGGCGCGTGCAATTACTCACATGAAGCGATCAAGTGAACACTAATCGAAACTCACAAGACGCAGTGCTTAGTCGTTCTTTTTTGCCACAACTATGCTAATTTTTTTTTTCACAATAAATGCTAACAAGATATACCAGTCTTTAAGAATAAGGAGTACGCAATCAGAACAACAGGTGCTTCTGCGTCAACGGCAACTCCACGGCGGGCTCGCACGTACACGGCTCGCCATTAAGGCGCACCTCGTAGGTCTCGGGATCGACGGTGACCTTGGGCAGGGCGCAGTTGAGCTTCAAATCGCGCTTTCCAATAAACCTGCACTTGCGCACGGGCTCGAGGCGCTTGGTGATGTGGTAGGTGCGGGCCATTGCGCCGTAGTCCTCGTCCAGGCTGGCCTGCGACACAAAGGCCAGGCACGTGTTGCGCACGGCGCCGGGAAGGGCACCGAACATGGGGCGGGACAGAATGGGCTGGACGGTGGGGATGGACGCGTTGGCATCGCCGATTTGTGCGCGGACAGGCATGCCGCCCTTGATGACCACGGCAGGGCGCACGCCAAAGTCCTGCGGCGCCCAGAGGACCAAGTCAGCCAGCTTGCCAACCTCGACAGAGCCCACGACATGTGAGACGCCGTGGGCAATAGCCGGATTGATGGTGTACTTGGCGATATAGCGGCGGATGCGGAAGTTGTCGGCGCGGTCGTAGATAGATGCGTGCGGGACGCCGAGCTCCTCGCTTCCGGCGGGCACGGGCAGGTGGCCGCGCTGGCGCTTCATCTTATCGGCAGTACGCCAGGTGCGCGAGACGACCTCGCCGATGCGGCCCATGGCCTGTGAGTCGGACGACATGACGGAGATGGCGCCCAGATCGTGCATGACGTCCTCGGCGGCAATGGTCTCGCCGCGGATGCGGCTCTCGGCAAAGGCCACGTCCTCGGCAATGCGCTTGTCCAGATGGTGGCACACCATCAGCATGTCCAGGTGCTCGTCGCAGGTGTTGGCGGTGTAGGGGCGCGTGGGGTTTGTGGACGACGGAATCACCGACGCGTGGCCGCACACGGCCAGAATGTCGGGCGCGTGGCCGCCGCCGGCGCCCTCGGTGTGGTAGGCGTGGATGGTGCGGCCGGCAATGGCGGCGAGGGTGTGCTCGACAAAGCCGGACTCGTTGAGCGTGTCGGAGTGGATGGTGGTCTGCACGTCCAGCTCGTCGCACACGCTGAGGCAGGCGTCGATGACGGCGGGCGTGGCGCCCCAGTCCTCGTGGATCTTGAGTCCGATGGCGCCGGCGCGCACCTGCTCGCGCAGCGGGTCCCTGTCCGAGCAGTTGCCCTTGCCGGTGAACCCCAGGTTCACGGGCAGCGAATCGGTGGCCTCCAGCATGGTGCGGATGTGGTAGGCGCCGGGCGTGCAGGTGGTGGCGTTGGTGCCGGTGTTGGGGCCGGTGCCGCCGCCAATCAGCGTGGTGATGCCGCCGGCCACGGCCTCGTCAACCAGCTGCGGGCAGATGAAGTGCACGTGCGTGTCCAGCGCGCCGGCGGTGACAATGCGGCCCTCGGCGGCCATGGCCTCGGTGGCCGCGCCCACGTACATGCCGGGCGTCACGCCGTCCATCACGTCGGGGTTGCCGGCCTTGCCGATGCCCACGATGCGTCCGGCCTTGACGCCGATGTCGGCCTTGTACACGCCGGTGTAGTCGATGATCACGGCGTTGGTGATCACCAGATCCAAGCACTGCCGCCGCGCCAGCGCCGTCGCCTGGCCCATGCCGTCGCGCAGCGTCTTGCCGCCGCCAAACTTGCACTCGTCGCCGTACACCGTGGCGTCCCACTCGACCTCGGCCCACAGGCACGTGTCGCCCAGCCGCACGCGGTCGCCGGTCGTCGGCCCGTACGTCATCGCGTACGTGGCGCGGTCCACGGTGCGCGCGCGCGGCTCGCGCTGCGTCACGTCCGCCGCCTGCGCCGCGTGCCGCGCGCCGCGCGCCTGCATGTCCGCCACCACCGCCGCCAGCTGCGCGCGGTCGACGCGGCCCGACGCAAAGCCGTTGCCGCCGTGCACCGTGCGGCTGCCGGCAATGTCCACCAGCGTCACCACGCGCGTGTCGCCCGGCTCGAACCGCACGGCCGTGCCCGCCGGGATGTCGAGCCGCCGCCCGTACGCGATGCCGCGGTCCATCTCGAGCCGCGCGTTGGCCTCGGCAAAGTGGTAGTGCGACCCCACCTGCACCGGCCGGTCGCCGTGGTTGGTCACGCGCAGCGCATAGCGCTTGCGGCCCTGGTTGATCTCGATCGCGCCGGCCGCCGCGATCACGTGGCCCGGCGTTGCCAGCTCGCTGTCCGGCTCAAAGTCCCGCGCCAGCGCGTCCGACCACGGGAACAGCTCGTCGTTGATCGCGCGCTGCGCCTCGAGCCGCGCGTCCTCGCGCTGGCGCTCGCCGTCCTCGAGCGTGTCGCTGAACGGGTTGACCACGGCTCGCGCGCAGTCCCGCCCCTGGCCAATGTCCACGCCCGAGCCGTACAGCGCCAGCCGCAGGTCGCCGTCCACCGTGCACACCGGGTTGTGCACCGTCACCAGGAACGTGCCGTCGGGCAGCGTGCCCTCCACCTGCACCTCGTGCACCGTCTGCGGCACCGCCGCCTGCACGTGCCGGAACCCGAGAATGTGCTGTCCAATCGCCTGCAGGTCGCTGACCGAGTGCCGCCCGTCGCGCATCAGCTCCAGCAGCACCGTCGCCAGCAGCGCCGTGGCCTCGGCTCCATTCAGCCGCACGCCGCGCGAGAGCCGTCGCTGCGCCAGCAGCCCCGCCTGGTTCAGCACCAGCTTGTCGAGCTCGCGAGGCAGCAGCTTCATCGATCTTAAATGCAAGCTGCAGTTGGTGCTTCTAAACAGAACGAATAGATAAGAAGCAGAAGTGAAGAGTGAAACTGTGTGCCTCCCCCCGCCCTTTTAAGAACGCAGTGCGTGAATGCCTTTATAATCCTCGCCAGCCCTTCCCCCTCCCCAATCCTTTTTTTTTGCGTCTCCGAGACGCTGCATGCGCCGGGTGAGCAATTTGAAGCAGGCGATCGATAACGCACGAGCCCAGGTAAGATCGCGTATAGATCGGTGTGAGTTTTCCTAATTCCTGCCCAATTTTCCGCATCTCCCCTCGGGACGGACAAGCAAGAACCATCCCGCCTTTTCTAGTGCGGCGATTTTACTGCCACTAATAAAGAGTTCAACCTTCCGTCGAATACACCGGAGACGACCTATTTTTGCCTATTCAGGGGCATTTCGCCTGTTTATCAGCTGCACAGAAAAAAAAGAAGTGCAATGACCAAACCCGCTCTTATCGATGAGGCTGCGTCTTTAGCTCCAAAATAATAGCCATCGATAAACAATCACAAAAAGTCAATGCGTCAAGTGTCATGTCTACTTGTGGCTTTTTTATGCTGAATTAAGACTCGTGTGGGAGCTGCCGAAGCCACATGGCGTACAGCACGTAGGATCCGTCAATGTCCGGGTGCACGGGCACCCGGTACAGCTCAAAGCTCTTGAGCAGCTGCTCGACAAACACCTGGTGCACCAGGTCCGAGCGCAGCTCCTGGCCGACCAGCGCCACCACTCGCACGTCGCTGCGGCTCCTGCACACGTCCACCAGCGTCTGGACCAGCAGCGGCGCCACCAGCTCGTGGAACACGCAGTCACTGACCACGACCACGTCCACCGCCGGTGCCAGAATCCGCGGGTCCTCGGGCATGCGGCCCCACTCGTACTCGGCCACCAACAGCTCTCCCGCTATAGCCGCCCCGGCTGCCGGCCGCCGGCGGGCTCCCGTGCTTGCCGGTGTGCATGCGATGCGGTTTTGGTCGGCGTTGCGGGTCAGCAGCTTCATCATGCGCTTCTGGTCTGTCAGAACCACGCGGCGGGCGCCCAGCCGGTGCAGCGCAATTCCGACGAGCCCGCACCCAGAGCCCAGCTCCACCACGTTGGCATTGTGCAGGCTCCAGCCGCCCGTTAAGCGCCGCGCCAGAAACTCGCTCATAACCACGCTGCTGCTCCACAGCACTGCTCCCGTCTGCCCGCGCTCGCTGTTGATATTCGGGTTCTGTGCAATCGTCAACTCCAGCGTCCGCGCTCCACCTACTCCTCACTCAAATTTGACTCTTTTTGTGATAAGCTCCGCTACAACTAATAGCAAATGTTTTGTGATACTAAAAACGTACCTTTTATTTCTACCTCGAGCTCTGACTTGCTCGCATCCACAAGGTTTATCCGCTCGCTGCCATTGCTAGAGTAGTACACGCTGTAGAGCTCGCACACTTCCTCCTCGGCGTCTTCCACCCTGGTAAACTGTGCAATATCGCCGTACACCTCGTCAAACAGCGTCATATTTCCAATGATGTAATTTTGACCCTTTCAAAGTTTTATAAATGGAATAAGCTGATTGACTGTTTCCTCCTTTTGTGTTGATCACTGCGCATACTAAGGCTCAACTAATAAAAAATAACGGCTGCGAGCACCTGAGTAAACAGATTAATAGTCAGAAATTATTTCATTTGCCTGCTTACAATATCGGGAACCCACCCTACTCGCGAGAAGATCGGTCGGGTAATTTATGGCACCCCATCCCTGCTTGAATCACATGAACCAAGTCGACTTTTTAAACCCCCTTTTTTTGAAGAAGAACACTTGGAGATACGAAGGGTTTGTGACATCATGCTTCCGAGAGCAGCCGACGGAGCTAACCAACGCTCACGTGGTCCGCGCATTCCCGTCTCTCTCCGTTGCAGTCGACTGCACAGTGATTTGCAATTTCACAATATGAGCAAGACAAAAAAAACCAACCATGGAACCTTCTATTCTTGTTTTGACAGATCATTTTTGGGCGCTTCTGTGCATTTGAACAGCGGTAATTTCTCCCGAGCCAAGCAATTTTCTGCAGATTCTAGAAGAAAAAACCTACCGCACATGCCTGCGATCGCTATATTTCGGAACTTGCTCTGAGCGTCGCCCGAGTCGTTATAAAAAAGACCTTCACATCCGCGCTATGTGATTTTTTTTGTCAAAAATAAAAAATCAGCCGCTTTTTTCTGTAGAAATTCATCTATTTTCCGACTATGAAACTTTTGAACACACTTGCCATTGCTGCTGCGACGATCGCGTCGATTTCTAATGTCCATGCGCATTTCGGCGTGCGTTCATCTATCCATAACAAGTAAGTGGATATTTGATCCGCACACAATAAAGTCTTTCTGTATGAAGTGGGGTTTGAATACCAGCGCGTGGCTTTTCCCCCTATGATCTATTTTGGTCTTGCGCTCGAAACGGTCTCTCTTTTTTTCTTCAAAGATCGGCCGCAGAACGGTTCCCATCGTATGGAATCCCCTAAACGCACAAAGCAGCGCAATATCTAATTTGCATGCGCGTTTATTGCGCTGTTCACAGAAAACTAGTTCAGTACAATGAGCAATTGGATCTTCCCGTATTGAGCACGAGGTGTCTTCGGTTCTGCTTCATCAGCGTGCTGTTGTCCAGAGAGGCTTTTTGGTTCCTTTCTACACTGTTATGCGGGAATTCCATCGGACAATCCCTTCTTGTACTGCAACGAATGCAATCGCCGCGCAGTTTCGCTTTGTTCTCCCCTAATTTCGGCACCGCCATTCTTGTCGATATTCCCCTCCTTCGCTCCTATGTGACTTTCCCTGACCCTTCTCGTATAAAAAAAGCCTCCTCCTCCCCGCTCAGTGCACAGTCTTTTCTTTTTTTCTCTTTTATCTATGTTCCGGCCCTCAGGCATTTTGGCAAACAAACTACGATTCGGCTCCATCTTAACTTCTAGACGCATCATGGCATCCGAGACGCAAGGCGCAAACTCGACGATCAAGGAGGTGATCCAGAACAACCACGACTGGGTGGCCGAGGTGCAGGCCAAGAACCCCGACTACTTTACCAACCTGGCCAAGGGCCAGTCGCCCAAGCTGCTGTGGATCGGCTGCTCGGACTCGCGCATGGCCGTCGACGTGCTGACCAAGACCAAGCCCGGCGACGTGTTCATCCACCGCAACATCGCCAACCGCATTCCCAGCGAGGATCTCAGCGCGCTGAGCGTGATCGAGTATGCGGTCAAGCACTTGAAGGTCGAGCATGTCATTGTTGCCGGGCACACGGGGTGCGGCGGCATCAAGGCCGCCATGTCGACGGACTCGGTCGGCATTCTGGACCACTGGCTGCGCCCGGTCAAGGACCTGTACATTGCCAACCAGCAGGAGATCGATGCGCTGCCGGAGAGCGAGCGCGTCGACCGCCTTGGCGAGCTGAACGTCATCCAGGGCGTCAACACCGTGTCCAAGCTCCCCGTGGTCCACGACGCCTGGAAGGAGGGCCGCGAGCTGTACGTCCACGGCTGGATGCTACAGCTGCACACCGGCCTGCTCAAGGACCTCGACGTCTCGGTGACCAGCACCAAGCAGGTCAACAGCATCTACAACCTCAACTAGAGCTGCTTTTTTACACTTGTTTCTCTATTCAAATACCAATCTCTCATATCGAAGCCTGCTTATGCGCGGACCGGCGCTGTCAGAAACTGGCCTGCAAGTGACGTCGTTCGGAAAGTGGCAAAGCAAAATGAAACCGGTTCGCAACAGCATATTGCGACAATCCACACGTGATTTGTGTAGGGCCAGCTTTCGCCCCCCTGGTTTTTTTCTCCTGTACCCCCAGCCCAAATCCCGCTGATCTTGCGCTGATCCACACGCCGTGATCCGACCCAACAGCAGCCCAGCGAATAAAATTTTCACAAGGGGGGGTATGCTTGCGGGCTCAAGCGCTGCGAAAGGTTTTGGAGGCATTCCTTCTCTTTTTTTCCCTCTTTGCAAAATTAACTAACGGGCTCGTAGTTTTATATTTTTCTTCGGGAAAAACCAACGAACTGTTGAAATGTACGTAAGGCTAGATTCCTAAATCCCTCCAGGCAACAACAATACCGGGGTCCTGAATCGCGGCTGAGGGAAAAAAGGGAGACCGGATCGAACGCGAATCGACGGCGAGGAATAACAGTTTATCTTCTCTCGATTTGGGCAACGTCGAGCGGATTCCGAGCAGTCACCTTCTCTATTCCAGCCAGCAGTTGGGAGGGCGTTTGGGCGCAGGTGGCCGAGAATAGCGGGCGCTTGGCAACCGACAGACGAGAAGCGAGAATGGCGCCAGACGATATGTTCTTGCCTGCCTCCTGGCTTGATCCTTGTCTGCGGCAACAGGCCAGTTGCTGTTTGCAGGCGTGGGCGTTGACTGCGGCCTCGCTTCTTGCGAAGACGCCTTTTTTGCTCTTTCCTCTCTGCTGCGGCCACAAGGACCCTGGCAAACTTCCCCCGCCGAAAAAAATTGAGGGCAGCAAACCGTTTCCCTCTTTATTCCATTTCCTCCTGCCAACATCACTGCTAACCACTAATTCTGTTTATTTTTGCTTTGCACACAATGTCTAGGGCGAACCTTACCATTCAGAAGCGCCTCG
>JANBSC010000066.1:0-19028 GCA_027578055.1 Coemansia sp. RSA 2611
ATTGTATATTTGACTTACGCATGCTAGGCTTCTTTTAAAAAGCGCTATTGCAGGCGACAAAATGCTTAGTGTGCAAAAAAGAAAAGCCTTTTTTTATTTACAATCAAGCAACACTAGCAAATGTAATCTGTAATCCACGCTAATTAATTACTGGAAAATTATTTACTTGTATCATTCAGTAAAATAAATTTACAGTAAAGAAAAGACAAAAAGCTCCATGAGTAAATGGCAGAAAAAAATAATGAAAAGTACAAAGAAAACCAGGGAAGCTTACTTGGCAAACATACAAAAAGAAAGTGTACAAAGAAGGCATGGCCAAATGTATGCTAGGCTGACGACAAAAAAACGTCGATTTTTTTAAGCAATTGCCCAAATGTTTCTTTGTAGCAATAAAAAATTAATAATGCCAAGGCGCAGTGCGCAAAAAAGCAAATGCTCAAAGAAAATTTTTTATCCCGGCTTGGCAAATCACAATTTTATACAAAAAAAAGTGTTCAAAGAAAATTCCAGCGGCATAAAGAAAATCAGTATTGCCTTTTTAGCGCAATTATTAGCTGTAATTTTAATGCAAACTGTGAGACAGCAGCCATTTTTGTGCTATTTAAGCAAAATATATTCCTTAACAATTTCTTTACCTCTTCACTTTATTCCTATCTTTATTTGCTTCCATACCCTCCTCATCTTAATTTTTAAAGTTTGAATTTTCATTAACTATGCACACTCCAGAGTCTACTGATAATTTCGGCATTGCCTCTGCTCCTGGAACGCTTTGTTCATGCTGTAATTATATTGTGGGAAGTGCTGATTGGAATAAACAACATGGCAAACCTTATCTTCCATAAGCTGCACAGTGTATAATTTGCATACTTTATGATAGTTTAAACCATCCCAAAAAAACTAAAACATATTTTTTTGGCAAGTATATTTCTAAGAGCAAATAATAACATAGCTTTATGCTGTTCTACCAATCTTTCATTTGTTAATTTTGCATACTGAACGTGCATGTTTAAATGTTGCATCACGTTGGAAATGGCAATGTTAGCAACTTCCATCTTAGTTATTATTGAATGTATTGCAATAAAAGATTTTTAAAATGCCAATAACTTTTTTTGGAAGTATAATAATAAATTGATTAACTCCATAACCCCATACTTCTGTCTCGGTTGCAAGATTAAAATTTCTGTTACCACCATTATTTAATTAGTAAGTAATGTTTATCTACTTGCTCAAGTGACAAATAATAATTACCACTGTATTAGTTTCCCAAATCGGTATGGCTTGTAAGCCGTATAAGCGTTGCATTAATATTTTTAAACATTTTAAAACACGTTGGCCTGCTCATGTGCTACTGCCACCAAAAGTTAAAATCCCAATAATGTCTACACAAACATAGCAGCAACACTACTCATTGCGCTGTATAGCTCTAACAGTAGTAGATCAAAATGTTTTATTAACTACATGGTATGATAAACATAACTAATACACTGAAATAACTACAAATGTAGGCATACTAAGCCTTAAAGGAGCAGTTACATAATAAATAAATTAATAATATAACAATCCATGTTAAAAAGTAAGAATATAATTTTTTAAAAACTATTATGTTTTGCCGTTATTTTGGGGATTGCCTGTTGCAGCTATGGCAAGACAATTTGTTTATCAAAAATATAGTTTTATCTATAATTATATTCCACTAGATAGCATAAGCAGTTGCAATTGTTACATGCGGCTGCAGCAGTAGCCGCTTTTGGCGTTTACAAATCTAAAATAATTTTAACGTCCCGACAATTGCAGGGTGTCAGAATCATTGGATTGCGACACCGTAAAACCAATTAATCATTTTCACGTTATGGATTTTTTTATAACAAAATAAATATAGGGGCAGAAAATACGTTTTCAGTTTATATACTTCTAATATCTTTACAACCCAACTGCATGCCTGCGGGCAAGACCAATATACTACGTACAACATATTTTATTAGATGCAGTTTTGGAAATAATTGGATGCAATATTCCTAACAAAAAAGCTAGTTACGTTTAGTGTGTAGGGTGCAAACTAACTACTGTTTTGTGTATACTAATACTAATTATTTACTAGCTAAACAGTGGCTTGATTAACAAACGTGCAGTACTTTTTATTCAGCCTATATTTGTATATTTGGCATTTTATGCATACTAGGCTTCTTTTAAAATGGCGCTCTTGCTGGTGACAAAATAATTAGTGTGCAACGAAGAAAAGCCTTTTTTATTTATAATCAAGCAACACTAGCAAATGTAATCTGTAATTCACGCTAATCAATTACTGGAAAATTATTTACTTGTATCATTCAGTAAAATAAATTAACAGTAAAGAAATGACAGAAGCTCCATGAGTATAAAGGTAAAAAGGGAGGAAATTACAAAAAAAGCCAGGAAAGCTTACTTGTCAGACATACAGAAAGAAAACGCCCAAAGAAGGCATGACCAAATGTACGCTAGGCTGGTGGCATTGAATAAAAAACCGCCAAGGTATTCTTTTAAACATCTGCCAAAATGTTTCTTTGTAGTAAAACAATTCCAGTGTGGTGCACACAAAGCAAATGTTCAAAGAGCATCTCTTCCGGCTTGGCAAATCCCAACCAATTTTTTTAAAAAGAACAAACAAAAAAGAAAAAAGGCCAGCTGTGTGGCAAGAAATTTTTTTGCTATGCCTTTAAAGTAAAATTAATATCAGTAATTTCTTGGCAAACTGTGCAGCTACAGCCATACTTCATGTGTTATTTAAGCAAAGACCTTTTCCTTGCAAAAAATAATTTTCTGTTTCTACATCACTCCATCTCCACCTTTACTTGCATTTAAACTAATTATTCTAATTACAAAGTGTAAATCAAAGCTAATAATGCTTACTCCAGAGTTAGCTACTAATGTTGAAATTGTTTATAGCAATAGTGGAAAACCATGCTCTTGTTGTAACCTTATAATAGGAAGTGCTGATTGGAAATACTATCATGGCTATCCTTGTGATATATAACTGCAATGTGTATTAACTGCTTACCTATTAGTAATTTAAACAGCTCAAAAACACAAAAAAGTTATTTGCAGGCATATTACAAAAAGGAAATTACAGTACAACCTTAATTTTAATTTTTTTGCATATATTTATTTGTCAACATTGCATAATAACGGGCTTATTTTAGTGTAGCAACGCATTGACAATGGCAACGTTAGCAATTATTATGTTAATAATTATGAAGTGCATTGAAATAAAAAGTTTTGAAATAATGATTAATTTTTGAAAGTAAATAATAAATTAATAACCTCATAACCTCATACTTCTGTCTTGGTTTCAAAATTACAATTTCTGTTGCCACCATTATTTAATCAGTATTACGAATTGGCGCATCAGCTTATTAGCAATTTTGCAGTCCGAGTAAATGGTTTAATTAAAGTTATTGTCAAATGCATATATTTAAATAGCAAGATTAAATTAGTTAAGCTAAACAACAAGCTTGTTAGTATAGACAAATATTTAATTATTACATTAATTATTGCTTTTAAAGCCCAATTTGCCAGCTGCTTAATTAAATTTTTATAAATCCCAAAAATTAAAATGAGTCAAAAGGTATTTTTTATGGCTGGCAGTATGCTACATAGAATAGTTTATTGGGAATTGTAAAAAATTAATTGTTTTGTGTAATTAAATTAATTGTCAAAATCCAGTTTTATTAATAGAAGCTAAAGCCAAAAAATTAATTTGAGCAAGCTTGCTTTGTGGACACATGCATACAAAAAGGTAAAAAAAATTATGATGTATTGTAAGCTAGTCCAATGGCCACGAAGGATCCAACAATTTTTTAATAATTGCCAAGATGTTTTTTTGCAATAAAACAATACTAATTTACAGTGTGCACAAAGAAATTGTAAAAAAAACATGCCTTCTGGCTTGGCAAATTTCCGACCATTTTAATAAAAAATTGGACACAAAGAAAAATGGCCTACCATGTGGTGATTAAAAATTGTTTTGCGTCTGTAATAAAATTAAAAACAAAAAAGCTTTTGCCCAAACTGTGCAGCTTTAGCCATACTTCCTGTACTATTTAAGTAAAAACTTTTTCCTTGCAAATTTTTCTACCTCACTTTATCAACACCTTTACTTGCCTTTGAACTAATTATTCTAATTGCTTAGCCTAGCCCACAGCTAATTATGCACACTCCAGAATTAGCTACTAATGTGGAAATTGTTTATAGCAATAGTGGAAAGCAATGCTCATGCTGTAAACTTATAATAGGAAGTGCTGATTGGAAATACTATCATGGCTTTTACTAGTAATAATTGCAAAAAAAAAATTGCATTGTTGTGTATGGCACGTATAGGTTCTGTCAGGGGTTTACTTTTTTAAAATATGAGTACTGTCTCTTTCATGCAGCATAGCGCATTGCCAAAGTAGTGAGAAATAAATAGTAATTTTTTTTACCAAAAAAAACTGCAAAATTGCTACATCATGCATCCAACATGTTTATATTGTTGTGGGACCATCGAGGAAAACCAGAACCCTTCAGGCTGCTCACCCTGAAAACGGTACAGCCATAGCCACAGTACTGGCTGCTGCACCTATCAAGCGAACTCAGCATAATTATGTAATTTTAGCCCAGAACTGCTTCATTAGTGATTACACAGCCACAAGTGAATTATTATCAAGGCCATTGTTACCAAATATTGTTACCGAATTAAACCTGATTATATTGTTATGTTGCCTGCTTTTGACATGCACTTCTGCTTATATATGTGACACCCAACGCAATGCCTTACACACCAGACATGCACACATATATATTAGACACCTGATATAATCTTTCTCATACCTTTTCATGAGTAAAATTTTTTTATCTATTATTATTGTTAAGAGTGTCACATTGCACCGCATGTTAGAAAATTTACTTGCATTGTAAAGAGCAGATATTCGGCTGAGCTTATAAGTGCTGTATGCAACAGTATGTCTTGGGTATGTAAAAGATTGTACCGGGTGTCACACATAAAAGCAGAAGTGCATTTCAAAAGCAGGCAACATAACAGTGAAAATCAGGTTTAATTTGGTTCCATCATTTGGTAATAATGACCTTAATAGTAACTCACTTGCAGGCATGTAATCATTTATTCTAGCAATTGTAGGCTAAAATTACATGACTTTGCTGGGTCTGCTTGGCAGGCACAGTGGTAGGTTCTGTGGTTCAGGCAATACTGTCTAAGTATAGGTAGCCTGGTAGGATCTTGTCCTTTCTTGACGGTCCTGCAACAGCCAATACGAACATGTCTATTTATACTATTTAAAGGTGACTATTTACTAACAGTCACTGTGAATTGCATTATAGTTATTATAAAATGTAGTTAATAAATTTAATTAAATAGTGATTATGTGGCTCTTAGTTAGCAGTGTAGCAATAACACATTGGGGCCCCACTGTCTTAACCCGTACAATCTTTTTAAGTTTTTTATCAATATCTGTTATAAGTGTTACATATGTCGTGACTCAGGAGATGCCGGAATTAGACACCAAGTCAGAGTGAACAAGATTGTGGAATACTGGAATTGCCACAGGTAAAAAAGGCGGCTGGGACCCATGAGGAAGGCACGGCAGCAACAAAATATGTGTACAATGGGATTGGGTGTGCTTGGCCAGCCCGATTGGTATTATTTGGAAAATCCTCGGATTTTCTTGGGTTAAGCAATTAAGCACAAATCAAGGGCACAGCTTTAAGCTCAAACACAAGCTTATTCACAAATATGCGGCCTGAATTCTCAGTGCGATTTATCACATTGGTGGCCATAAAATTTTATGTGGTTGCCCACTATTGAATAAAACAAAAATAAGCAGTTTAATCACTCAGGCCGAGCTACGACAACCAGAAAACCAAGGAAGGATATTGTGGGCAATTATTTCTTAATTATTTATTTGCACCCATTCACTGGCCAAATTGAGCAGGTTGGAGTGGTTGCTGGGCAACCCTTGATGAATTGCTGGTCTTCTTAGGGCTTGCAATGTGCTGAGCAGGATGGATAGTAAGTGGCTGCTACTGAAGAGCTGGATATAAATACCACCATGGCTGCTGATGAGCAGAATAGAAGTATGACAAATCCTTGACAGATTACAATGCCAGCAGGCGTAGTAGCAAATAGACACAACAAGGCATGACTAATGACTAGCAATCCAGCAGGGCTTGGGCCATTTTGCCTGTTTTGAAGGGGCATGGCAATGAGCAAATTGAAGACAAATTCACCATTCCGATGGGGCGCAGCAGTGAATGAGTTTACAACAATTATTGTGCCAAGGAAAACAATCAGCAACTAACGACACCAGACCTAACCCAGCTACCAACACAAAACCAGTCACGTGAGAAATTGCTAAAGACTCAGAGCAATCTGGATAGTGTCCTAAGAGACATCAAGCAGACCATGCTGGGTGACAAGCTGGCAAATTCAAGAATACTTGTAGCTAGCTGCTTTGCAGTAGTTAGCTACAGTTGCATGCAAAATAAGGCAAGCATTTTGTGAAATCGCTGGACAAAATGGCAAAGTTAACAATGGGTATATGTGGAGTGGTTTTATGCTCTCAAAAATTAAATTCAGAAGCTAGGTCTTGGGATTTTCTTTAGCAACGCAGTTTTAAAAGTCTCTAAGCTTTTTACATGCATTTTTGCCAAAAAGAACCACTACCACCATAGCTAGTGGCAAACTCTTCCGCGTACCAGCCCCAGAAGTCAAGTACAGTCTTTGAGCCCAGTGAAGGTACTGGTTCTGATGGCTATAGAAAGGGAAGAATTTTTGATTGCCTTCCACGTATTAGTGCATCTGCTGCTACATCAATCCTCTTACTTTGTAGCCCACCCAAGGGCAAATATGAAGCCATCACCTTCTACTTCATCATCACTAAGATCTTTGCCGCCACTGGCACATGTGAGCACCCTACCTGGCATTGTCGGTCAGGGGATGAAGATTGCAGTGTATCTAGTGGGCGCGGCCCAGCCAGTAGCAACAAACTAGTTCAGACATTTGTTTTTATTTTGGGCATTCTGAGGAATTGACAGGGGATCATGGAAACCTGTTTGTGAGCAGTGTTGAGCCAACCAGAACTACTGCAGTGCCAGTTTTTACTGAATGGTGCCTGGCAGTACCACACTTACAGTTGCTAATTTAGCCACAAATAAGGCAGCAGCAATTATTGCCACCTTCATGTTTACGTTGTAACACATTATTTAGTTTTCTCAATTTTTTTTACAAACTGCAGTATTTCCATAGTGTTTGAGATTTGCCTTAGTATATTTCACAATAGCTAATTTAGATGCACTGAATTAAATAAAAGTACCAAGGCTGGTATTTAGTTGATAAACACTTGGCATTTAATGAAGGTTAATATTCAAAGCCGCATTTACACACATAGGCACAACAGAACAAAGCCAATTGATTTTTTAAATTGAATACAATTAATCACAATATAATTTAATCTAAATTAAACTGGCATTGGCAGCTGCTGCGGCCATTTGCCAAGAAATGTTAGCTAATTTGTGAAATGTCAGAGAGACTTTCTCATTGAATGGTTGAGCAGCAATAGAAAATCAACAACAAAGATTTAGCAAAAAGCTTGGCAATAATAAAATAGATGCCGCACACAAAATAGCGGAAATACAAAAGAAAAATACAATGGGACAAATCAAAGTGCAAAAATTGGGGCAATTTGTTTGTGTAGCGGCTTCCAAAAACTGGCACAAAATTAATTTAATGAAGATAGTACAAAAGGAAAAAGGCGTCAAAAGAAAAACAATTTTTAGAAAAATCCCTTTGTAGATATGTTTGTTCAACAGAGAAAACACAAAATATTGCAATTAGAAAGTAAGAAAATCTTTTTGCAATTTTTGTCCTAGCGGACTATTTAAGCAATTATTTTTTCAACAAAAGCATATTATATTAATTTGCATTCACCAGGTTTTCTCCAAGTTTATATAATTTATTTTTCTTTTGCTCATTATAATCCAGCTAAGACCTTCGGCTAATTATGGCAAAGTGTCAGACGTGTTACCAAGAGGAAGCTTACCAGGGCAAAACCTACGGCCCAAAGTGTGATCCAAGCAAGATATGTGACGATTCTATGAAAACTTACAAAAAATATGGACCATGGTATACCAGAAAATAATTTTATGTAGGTGCTAGTAACGCAACCATTACGTATGCAAATTGTCAGCCCTCATGATTTGTTAGCCATATATGACTTGTTGCAGGTGTTTGATACTTTACTCCTAAAAGTCAATAATTGTATGCTGGCTAAAAATATAGTTAATTTAGTGTTTATTTTATTAACAGTAAGTCACTGTGGCATTCATTAAATAGTTGTCATATACAGCTTTAATGTAAATGTAAGTCTCTTTAACAGGGTTCGCACAATGTTTATTTAAATTTGTGCAACCATACCCTTTCAAATTCGGCAGAAGCATAAATGGCTAGTACCTCTTTCTTTATGTTTAATGGTATGGGGTTACTATATATATCTAAAAAATGGAGAGGGTCATTAAATTTTTTGCAATATAAATAATTTCAATAATTTCTGAATACATCTTCTGTAACCCCTGGGAGTTTTCTTAATTATGGCTGCTTATATTTTTGCTAATTATGAGGTGCCGCCAAGCACTATTTGTTAAAAATGGGTGCCGTTGCATTTTCAGTTGGCCCAATGCTGCTTGTGAATGCATTTCCAGCATCATCTGACAATTCATCAGGACGTCAGAATAAAACGAATGTCTGCACCAGTTTGTCGGTACCGGCCGGGCCGTGCCTGCTAGATATGCCATGATTCGCATCCTCCTGGCTGGTAATGCTGGGTAGGGCACTCACGTGCACTGGCGGCGGCGAGGGACTCAGCAATGATGCAGCAGAAAGGAATGATTCCAGCTTTGCTATTGGGTGTGCTACAATATGAGGAGGTTGACGTATCACCGGACATGTTAATACGTGGAAGGCCGCCAGAACTTCATCCCATTCCATAACTGCTTTTAACCAAGTACATTCAGCAGGGTATCGACGGTGGTACTCGTTCTCTGGGCTGAAGTGCAGGAAAGGTTTGCCACTAGCTATTGTGGCAATGGCTCTCTTTTGGCGAAAAACATCTGTAAAGTTTTTTGTAAACTTTGGATTAGCGTTTATTAAAGAAAACCTAAGGACCTAGCTTTCGAAATTCAACATTGGAGTGTGCAGAATTGCTCCATTTATACCCGTTGTGGACCTTGCCAATTTATCCAGCAATATTACAAAGTTTCTGCTCCATTTTGCATGCGACAGTAGTTAATTGCACCCGCGGCGGCAGCCAAACAGTGGCCGCTGCTGTGGTGCAGCTGGCTACTAGTATTTTTGAAATAGCGGCCTAGTTGTTGGCATGGTTTGCTCGTCTTGATTTCTCTCGGGACAATATCCGGATTGCTTGGAGTGTTTGGCAATTTCCTACGCGACCAGCCTTGTACAGGTTGCCAGGTTTGGTCTAGTGTCGCTAGTCGCCATTTGTCTTCAGCAACCTGATAATAGTAGTAACATTGCCTGTTGTTACACCTGGTTGATATGGCGAATTTGTTGTCAAATTGCTGGCCATCACTACACCCCAATGGTGCCCTAATCTGTCGAGGATTGAACATGCACTGCGTCAGTTAACTACCGCGCCTACTGGCGCTGAGATTCATAGCGTCCATTTGTACTGCGCCTGCCAGCGCAATAATCCATCGAGGATTGAATTTGATTTATGTCGATTTGCTATTGTGCCCGCTGGCGCCGTAATCCATTGCGTCAATTTACTACTGCGCCTGCCGGCGCCGTAATCCGTCGAGGATTCCTTGTATTTCTACCCTGCTTGTCAGCGGCATCGAGGTATTTGTATCCCGCTCCTCACCGGCCACTCCGCGGCCGCCGCCGCGGTGCCATTTCTAATCTTCCCGATTCGGCTCGCGAATAGGCGCAAATAAATAATTGTGGAATAATCGCCTGCGATATCCCTTCTGGTTTCACGATTGTCGTGGCTCAGACCGACTGATCAAACTGCCAATTTAAGCTCGTCCCAACAGAAGAGCGATTGATCGGGGATTTTGCAGCCACCAACGCAACCGATCGTACCGAAAATCCGGGCCAAATGATTGCGCATAAGCTTGTATCCGAGCTTAAAATATGCGTCTCCTCGGGTTGCATTTAATAGCTCCGCTTGCGGGCATCCGGGAATCGTCCGAAAGGTACCGATGGAACAGGCTGAGCGCGCCTGATTCCATCATGCATGCCGTTTGTTGCTGCCGCGCCTTGTTCGCGTTTCCCGGCCGCCTCTTTTGTCCGCGGCGGATTACGTTATCCCACTATCTTGCTTATTCTGAATCGGAGTCCGATTCCGGCGTCTCCTGAGTCACAACACTTGCAAGGGTAACCCATTCATCTTGAAAGCAACGAGTCCGCCAATAAACAGTGTGCTTAGACGTTTGTGACTGAGGACTACTCTGCTGCCACAAGTTGAGTATCTTAACTGCAGTGTGGCAGTAGAAGATAAAAAGTAACCAATTGTGTGCTTGCCAGTAAGAGTTAAATTGGGGTAAACCAAGTTCCATGAGTACGAACAACAGTAAAAAATAATCACAAATGGCATTTTTACAGCCCCCGACAACCAAATTACCTAGATCTAAAGGCAAACGGTGACTTTGCTGCAGAATTATAAATTAACCGTAATAATAATAAAATTTATAACCTACAGCCATGAGGAAAGGCAAGTGGCATTTACACTTGATGATTTAGTAAAAAAATAATTACCAAAGTTTGTAAATCATAGTATTCCAATTATTATAATGCCAAATTATTTTATTTCAAACTAGAAATGTGCTATATAACTATATGCCCCATAGCAATTAATTAATGTGGCTGTACAGTATTGTTATTTAGGTTTTATAATTTTCCGTGAACTGCTTTCCAATCAGCACTTCCTATTATTAGTTTGCAGCAATCACACAATTCACCATCAGCATGCATAATTTCAACATTAGCAGTTAATTCTGGAGTGAACATAGTTTGTATGAGTTTAACCTTTAAAATTAGATTATATTATTAGTGTGTAAATAATGATAGCGGTATACCGGAATAATAATAATAAATGCAGAGGAAAACGTCTTTGTTTAAATAGCACAAAAGCCTGCAATTTTTGTAAGACAATTAGCGTTTAATAATTGTTAATTATTACATAGAGAAGAAAAACTAGACGGATAATGATTTTTGGCTCTGCTGCTGGAATTTCTTTTAAACGTTTTCTAAAGAGATTGGGGTATGCCAAGCCGGAATAAAAATTCTTTAAGCATTTGCTTTGTGTGCACTACGCCTTGGCAATTTTTTTTGCTACAAAGAATCATTTCGGCAGTTGTTAAAAGAAAACTGTTGGCGCTTTTTTCTAGTTTTTGCACGTCAGCGTAATAAAAATTAGCAAGTATTCTTTGAACAATTTCTTTGTAAAAATGCCACGCAAGCACGCCTGGGGGGTTTTTGCAATTCCCATTTTTTGGGGTTTACTTGTGAAACTCTTTACTCTCTATTCTTAATTTTTCTAGATTAATTTTATGAATTACATGATTTTCGGTATTTGATTAATGTGAATTCCAGCTTACATGGTCTTCGTATTTTTTGCTAATAATAGCGTACTTTTTTTTTTAGTAAAGTTGAAGTTTTGTTTTGTTCGATAATGAGTTTATATAAACTTAGTTAGAAAACAAAAGCGGATAGGTAATTTTTAGCAAGAATATAGTGGCTCAAGACGTGTATCAACAATTTAAGCAGTTCGGTTTATTCAGAATTTACTCTTGTTGCGGGACCGTCGAGGGGGGACGGAACCCCGTCGGGTTACCCGCACTCGGACGGTACCGCTGGAGTCACAGAACCGGTCGCCAGGTCCGCCGGGCGCACCCGACGCGGTCATGTGACCTGAGCCCATAATCGTTGAGAATTAACGATTACGCGCCCGCAAGCGGATTATTATCGAGGCCGTTTTTCCAATGGCAAAACCGGTTTCAAACCGGTTTTCTTTATTATGGCGCTCGGTTTTGACACACGCTTCCGCCTATAAATTGGATGCCCGACGTAGCCATTTTCGTAGCTTTTCCTTAGTGAAAAATCTCCTATTATTTCTTATTATTAAGGCGTCGCATTGCGCCGAGCACAGGAGCCAGTACCTGTGTTTCTAGAACATTATCCCAGCCGAGCCAGTACGCGCCGATACGCAACACTCTGGCAATTGTGTACTTGAAGCCTCCAAGTTTAATTTTATTAGAATGCCCGGCTATTGTTTCATGCATGTTTTGTGACCAAAGGGACATTATAATTAGAGTTTGAGTCAAAATAAACAAAATCGTGCATGGAAAGAACCAATGCGAGCACGAGAAGCAGGCGGAAACCACGAATACACTGTTGCAGCCACAAACGACGTGCACGACGAGATCGAGCGCGTTCGGCAGGTTTTGTCGGTATCTTTTGGGGAATTCCCGGTTGCTCGTAGGCTGAGCTATTAAGCAAAATACGAGAAGAGCAGCTTTAAGCTCAGACGCGAGCATATGCACGATTATGCGGCCCGGATTCTTGGTGCAATCAATCGCATCGGCGGCGGCGCAATCCCGGATGATCGCTCCTTATTGGATCGAGCCAAAATCGGCGGTTCGACCAATCGGGCCGAGCTACGACGGCCAGAAACCCGGGGGAAGATATTGTGGGCGATTATTCTCTGTTTATTTATTTGCGCCTATTTGCTGGCCGAATCGACCGGGTTGGAGCGGACACTGGGCGACTCTCGACGGGCCGCTAGTCTTCTTAGATCTCGCAAGGCACAGAGCAGAAAAGCTACTGTGTTGCGAAATCGCCGGGCTTCGTCGGGGGGCGCGGAGCCTGGGACCGTCGGTCACCTGACCTGGACAGTGTCCCGCAATCGGCGGCAAACGGCGGAACTGAAAAGAGTATAAAAGGCAAGTAGCGTTAGATTACGGGGAGAACGATGGGTTTTTAGACAAGGAAAACTCATAAGCGACTAGAGGAATGGCTGCTGGTTTTATACTCCAGACAGTGCGGGTGGTCAACAGCTAGGCAAACTACTTTACAATCAGTATCTGCACCCAGGTGCAGACACTGCGAATGCCCCCAAAGGAATCGGAAATTCCTCCAAAGGGATCCGATTATTATGGGCACAGGGTAGCCACCCAGGAATCAGTGGGTAGCTTGCCCCCCCTCGGGGGCCTCGCAACAACCGCTATCATTATTTACACACTAATAACATAATCTAATTTTAAAGGTAAACTCATACAAACTATGTTCACTCCATAATTAACTGCTAATGTTGAAATTATGCATGCTGATGGTGAATTGTGTAACTGCTGCAAATTTATAGAAGAAAGTGCTGACTGGAAAGCAGTTCACAGTAAATTATAAAATTTAAACAAATAACAATAGTGTACGGCCACATGAATTGACTACTATTGGGACATGTAGTTATATAGCACATTTCTATTTTAAAATAAAATAGTTTAGCATTTAAATTATTTTCATGCAATTATTCACAAACTTTGCTGACTAATTTTATCATGTCATTCAGTTCAGTGTAAATGTCACTTGTCTTTTCTCCATGGTTCTAGGTTAGAAATTTTAATTTGATTACAGTTAATCCATAGTTCTGCAGCAAAGCCACTGTTTGCCTTTAGATCTAGGCAATTTGGTTGTCGGGGGTAGTAAAAATGGCATTTGTGATTATTTTTGCTGTTGTTTGTACTTATGGAACTTGGTTTACCCCAATTTAATTTTTACTGGCAAGCACACAATTTTTTACATTTTATTTTCTATTGGCCACACTGCAGTTAAGATACTCAACTTGCGGCAGCAGAGTAGTCCTCAGTCACAAACGTCTAAGCACACTGTTTATTGGCGGACTCGTTGCTTTCAAGATGAATGGGTTACCCTTGCAAGTGTTGTGACTCAGGAGACGCCGGAATCGGACTCCGATTCAGAATAAGCAAGATAGTGGGATAACGTAATCCGCCGCGGACAAAAGAGGCGGCCGGGAAACGCGAACAAGGCGCGGCAGCAACAAACGGCATGCACGATGGAATCAGGCGCGCTCAGCCTGTTCCATCGGTACCTTTCGGACGATTCCCGGATGCCCGCAAGCGGAGCTATTAAATGCAACCCGAGGAGACGCATATTTTAAGCTCGGATACAAGCTTATGCGCAATCATTTGGCCCGGATTTTCGGTACGATCGGTTGCGTTGGTGGCTGCAAAATCCCCGATCAATCGCTCTTCTGTTGGGACGAGCTTAAATTGGCAGTTTGATCAGTCGGTCTGAGCCACGACAATCGTGAAACCAGAAGGGATATCGCAGGCGATTATTCCACAATTATTTATTTGCGCCTATTCGCGAGCCGAATCGGGAAGATTAGAAATGGCACCGCGGCGGCGGCCGCGGAGTGGCCGGTGAGGAGCGGGATACAAATACCTCGATGCCGCTGACAAGCAGGGTAGAAATACAAGGAATCCTCGACGGATTACGGCGCCGGCAGGCGCAGTAGTAAATCGACGCAATGGATTACGGCGCCAGCGGGCACAATAGCAAATCGACATAAATCAAATTCAATCCTCGATGGATTATTGCGCTGGCAGGCGCAGTACAAATGGACGCTATGAATCTCAGCGCCAGTAGGCGCGGTAGTTAACTGACGCAGTGCATGTTCAATCCTCGACAGATTAGGGCACCATTGGGGTGTAGTGATGGCCAGCAATTTGACAACAAATTCGCCATATCAACCAGGTGTAACAACAGGCAATGTTACTACTATTATCAGGTTGCTGAAGACAAATGGTGACTAGCGACACTAGACCAAACCTGGCAACCTGTACAAGGCTGGTCGCGTAGGAAATTGCCAAACACTCCAAGCAATCCGGATATTGTCCCGAGAGAAATCAAGACGAGCAAACCATGCCAACAACTAGGCCGCTATTTCAAAAATACTAGTAGCCAGCTGCACCACAGCAGCGGCCACTGTTTGGCTGCCGCCGCGGGTGCAATTAACTACTGTCGCATGCAGAATGGAGCAGAAACTTTGTAATATTGCTGGATAAATTGGCAAGGTCCACAACGGGTATAAATGGAGCAATTCTGCACACTCCAATGTTGAATTTCGAAAGCTAGGTCCTTAGGTTTTCTTTAATAAACGCTAATCCAAAGTTTACAAAAAACTTTACAGATGTTTTTCGCCAAAAGAGAGCCATTGCCACAATAGCTAGTGGCAAACCTTTCCTGCACTTCAGCCCAGAGAACGAGTACCACCGTCGATACCCTGCTGAATGTACTTGGTTAAAAGCAGTTATGGAATGGGATAAAGTTCTGGCGGCCTTCCACATATTAACATGTCCGGTGATACGTTGACCTCCTCATATTGTAGCACACCCAATAGCAAAGCAGGAGTCATCCCTTTCTGCTGCATCATCGTTGAGTTCCTCGCCGCCGCCAGCGCATGCAAGCGCCTTACTTGACATTACCAGTCAGGAAAGCGCGGATCGTGGTGCACCTAGCGGGCGCGACCCGGCCGGTACCGATAAACCGGCACGGACGTTCATTTTGATTGGACGTCGCGATGAATTGTCTGACAACGCGGGAAACGTATTCGCAAGCAGCATTGGGCCGGCTGGTAATGCCGCGGCGCCTATCTTCAACAAATGGCGCTTTACAGCACCACAATTGCACTTGCCAAAAATTGAAGTCACAA
Organism: Coemansia sp. RSA 2611; assembly: GCA_027578055.1. Classification (NCBI taxonomy): domain Eukaryota; kingdom Fungi; phylum Kickxellomycota; class Kickxellomycetes; order Kickxellales; family Kickxellaceae; genus Coemansia; species Coemansia sp. RSA 2611. The sequence continues at coordinate 15,774 of JANBSC010000066.1, forward strand.
TAAGAAAAAATGCCGAAATGCAAACATTTTTGTTTATAATAAATTAAAAGAATATTTCCGCCTACAAAAAAATGCAGAATTTTTTTTTAAAAAAAACCCGCAGCATTGTAAGCATCCGTGTAAACAATTATTTTCGAAATGTTAGCAAAGCCATTTTTATGTGCGATTTTTGCTTACTGTGGGCTATATAAGCTTTACATTTTGCAATTAAATAATGGTTGCTGCTAATTTGTCATTTAAAATAATTTTTTAATTACCCATCTATTAATAATATTTTTGCCAAACGCTAATATTTGCCAATGTCAAGCTCCGGTAAAAGTAGACTAATAAATTCAATTAACTATGTCCCGCCTCCTTGCCAGTGTGACAAGTGTGGGTCAGTTTTTATAAATTCAAAGTGTAACTGCTTTATGCTAACTGTGTTAGCTAGTCATACTTTTATCTTATTTATGAGTGCATTTAGTCGGGTTTAACATGCAGTATATTGTGTTGCTAATGACCAATGTGTAATAAATTTACAAATCATAATATTAGGTTAATAAGTACTTACCGGCATTGTAACTTTTAAAAACAATAAAACCTATATATTTCAAAATTACAATTTGTCTTTAGCTATTAAAATATTACCAAAACAAAAACAGTTTGGTGAATAGCTCAATTGTAATATTTATTTTTAAGCTGTTGCATACTGCATGTACAGATTTGGCCGGTAGTCTACTCTTTACAACACGAGTATGGGCTCTCGTGGTCAGCGTATCTCGACGCCTAGATAATAAAAAATAGATGGACTTTTTTAACTAAAGCAAAGCTATGAAAGTGACTACGGTGGGCATTCAGCACATATATATGTCTCAATTACGTAAGAAGTAGCATTGGGTGTTGCAAGTATAAACGGAAGCAAATGTCAAAACTAAGCGCCATAACAAAGAAAACCGGGTTTAAACCAATTCCGCCATCGGGGAGAAACGGCTTCAATTATAATCCACCCGCGGGCGGGTAATCGTTAATTTCGCAATTATAGGCTTAGTTCACATAACCAGGTTGAGTTCCCTTGGCAGGTTAAGCGTCGGCAGATTCTGTGGTCCCGGCAGTACTGTCCGAGGGCGGGTAGCCAGGTGGAGTCCTGTCCCCCTTGATGGTCCTGCAACACTATCTCATATAAAAATTGACAAAATCATAATTGTAATATTTGCCTCTAGCCAATTGAGCACATTAATTTATAAAATTGTTGTAAGTTTACGTCACTAAATAACATTTTCAACTTAATAGTCACAATAAATCATTTATAATGCAAACTACAGCTAAGCCTTCTTTTTTAAAAATCAACAATGTGCTTCAGCAAATTACCCTATATATTTTACCACTTTATTATAAAACTAATAAAGTGTTACACCTAATTAAAAACTGCTGTGTAGCATAAGCTGGTAACATTTAAATTTATTAAAAAGCTTACATTATTAAAAAATTATGTGTTTAATTTATACATAAATTAAACTGAGCTTATTAAAACGTAATGTAATTAAATGGTGCTTTTATTAAAACAGTAATTTTAGTTTTAATAACCTTGGCTAACAATGTGTGTTGTAAATAATTTTGTAAAAACTAGCTGGTGGCTATTTAAGCTATAACATTTTGCAGTTTTTTTAAACCTTATCCATTTTCTTGTAACGCAGTTTTTAACAAGCTACCAAATTTTCTTGCACTTGCTTAATAATTAATTATAACAAGTATGTCTAACTTATTTCCAGGCCCTTGCTCATGTGGTTATATAAAAGGTAGTGCAGATTGCAAGGGATATCATGCAAGAAAAGCAACAGGAAATTAAATGCATAAACAATTTACAACAAATTTTACGTTAAACGTGTTTTTTTAAACTGGTTTATCTATATGCTGCAATTTCACAAATGCTAAACTGTTAGAATTTCCTGACTCGGCTCACTGAGCTGATCTATTTTGGATTTTATTTAGGAGATTGATTCTCGGGTTCCGAGGTTGATTCCTTCTTGGGTTTTCAATATATTCAGAATAGTACTTAAACGGCGACCTAGGAGTATCCGCTACCATCATTTCTAACATAAACAATTTTTTTAGTATTTTTATTTGTGTTTACATAAAATAAGATAAAATATTTATAGTTTAGAGTATTGCAAAGTCGCCGGGCTTAGTCAGAAAGAACAGTGCCCAAATCCATCCGTTACATGGCCGGATGGTATCCTGCAATTGGCGGTGAACGGCAGAACTTTAATAAGAGTATAAAGCAATTAGCACTTGTAAGCAAGGATAACAACGGGGTATTAAACTAAAAAAAAACTTAAACGAGACTAGGAAAATGGCTGCGGTTTATATGCTCTTGGCAGCATGTAATCAAAACTAGGCAAACTACTTTTACACAAGTTTTTGCACACTTGTGCAGATTTCGTGACTCAGGAGACGCCGGAATTGGACTCCGATTCAGAGTAAGCAAGATCGTGGGATAACGGAATCCGCCGCAGACAAAAGAGGCGGCCGGGAAACGCGAACAAGGCGCGGCAGCAACAAACGGTATGCACGACGGGATCGGGCGCGCTCAGCCGGGTCTATTGGTGTCTTTCGGACAATTCTCAGATGCCCGCAGGCGGAGCTATTAAATGCAACCCGAGGAGACGCGGATTTTAAGCTCAAAAGCAAGCTTATGCGCGACCATGCGCCCCGGATTTTCGGTTCGATCAACCGCATTGGCGGCTGTAAAATCCCCGATCAATCGCTCTTTTATTGGGTTGAGCTTAAATTGGCGGTTTGATCAGTCGGTCTAAGCCACGACAATTGGGGGACAGGGAGGGATATTGCGGGCGATTATTCCACAATTATTTATTTGCGCCTATTCGCGAGCCGAATCGGAAAAATTAAAAACGGCACCGCGGCGGCGACTGCGGAGCGGCCGCCGACGCGGTGCCGCTGAGGAACGGGATACAAATACCTCGGGGGGGGCGGTCGCTGACAAGCGGGGTAGAAATACAAGGAATCCTCAACTGATCACGGCGCCGGCAGGCGCGGTAGTAAATAGACGCAACGCGATATAAAGGGGCGCCGGCGGGCGCAATAGTAAATGGACGCGACGGATTAGGGCATTGGCGGGCACAATGTCAGTTCTATCCTCAACGGATTAGGGCGTTATTGGGGGCGCGGCAATGGCCAGCAATTTGACTACAAATTCGCCGTACCAACGAGGCGCAACAAGGGGCAACTTTACGACTATTATCGGATCGCTGAAGACAA
>JANBSC010000067.1:0-18549 GCA_027578055.1 Coemansia sp. RSA 2611
TTACCACCCTAGCTGCGTTTTTATATCTAATCTTTCTTCTTCACTCAACACTCCCTTTTTTACACTTCTTCCGAGCTCATGGCCGCAAACCGAAATCGCCCCCGAGCCGCTTTGGGCTGCCCCCCAGATCCGATTGGGGAAAAAGCACGTTAATCCCCCAATCCCAAGCGGAAAAAATTTTATGCCCTCGAGAAAAAAGTCTGCTGGCTGGCTATAAAAGGCCCGGTCGCCGTGGCCTCTTTCGAGCCCGGCTTGGAGTTGCGGGGGCATCGATTCCAACTTCGTTTTGCCCCTATTCTCTTCCTCGTTCGTTTGGCGGACATTTCTTCATTAGGCGAAAACCCTCTGAATCTCTGATCCAAGAAGCTATGGATTCCAAGCTGGCGCTGCAGGAGCTCGAGAAGATGGGCAAGGACGGGCTGACTGCCCACGAGCTGATTGATCTCAAGGTGACCGGCGGTCTGACGTACAACGACTTTCTGATCCTGCCGGGCTTCATCAACTTTGCGGCCGACAACGTCAGCCTGGAGACCAAGGTCACCCGCAACATCTCGCTCAAGGCGCCGCTGCTGTCGTCGCCCATGGACACCGTCACGGAGACGAACATGGCGATCACCATGGCGCTGCTGGGCGGCATCGGCATCCTGCACAACAACTGCACGGCCGACGAGCAGGCGGCGATGGTGCGCACAGTCAAGAAGTTCGAGAACGGCTTCATCACCGACCCGGTCGTGCTGAGCAGCAAGCACACGATCCGCGACGTGCTGGCCATCAAGCGCCGGCTGGGCTTTGCTGGAATTCCGATCACCGACTCGGGCAAGCCCGGCGGCAAGCTGATCGGCATCGTGACCAACCGCGACATTGGGTTCTGCGAGGACGAGAGCGCCGAGCTGTCGACCGTGATGACCACCGATGTGGTGACGGCCAAGCACGGCGTGACGCTGGCCGAGGCCAACCGCATTCTGCGCGAGTCGAAGAAGGGTAAGCTGCCGATTGTCGATGCCGAGGGCAACCTGGTGTCGCTGGTGGCGCGCTCGGACCTGCTCAAGAACCGCGACTATCCGTGGGCGTCAAAGCACCCGCAGACGAAGCAGCTGCTGGTGGGCGCGGCTATTGGCACACGGCCGGCGGACCGCGAGCGCCTGGCCAAGCTGGTTGAGGCCGGGCTGGACCTGGTGGTCATCGACTCGTCGCAGGGCAACTCGCTGTACCAGATCGATATGCTCAAGCATATCAAGCAGACGTACGGCAGCAAGGTCGACGTGCTGGCAGGCAACGTGGTTACGCGCGACCAGGCCGCCAACCTGATTGCCGCCGGCGCCGACGGTCTGCGCATCGGCATGGGCTCGGGCTCCATCTGCATCACGCAGGAGGTCATGGCCGTCGGCCGGCCGCAGGGCACGGGTGTGTTCCAGGTGTCGCAGTTTGCGCGCAAGTTCGGCGTGCCCACGGTGGCCGACGGCGGCATCGGCAACATCGGGCACATCGCCAAGGCGCTGTCGCTGGGCGCCTCGTGCGTGATGATGGGCAGCCTTCTGGCGGGCACCTCGGAGGCTCCGGGCGAGTACTTCTTCCTGGACGGCAAGCGCCTGAAGAAGTACCGCGGCATGGGGTCCCTGGACGCCATGGAGACCAACGACAGCGACAACTCGGGGTCGCAGGCACGCTACTTCTCAGAGTCCGACAAGGTCAAGGTCGCGCAGGGCGTGACTGGCGCCGTGGTCGACAAGGGCTCGATCAAGCAGTTCGTGCCCTACCTGATCACCGGTCTGCAGCACTCGCTCCAGGACATGGGCGTGCCCCATCTGTCGGAGCTGTGGTCCATGGTCGACAATGGGCTGGTGAGATTCGAGCGTCGGTCGGCGGCGGCGCAGATCGAGGGCGGTGTCCACGATCTGTTCTCGTTCGAGAAGAGACTGTACAAGTAGAGCGTCAAATGAAAGAGTGCTTGTTCTCTTTAAAGATAAGACATATACATAAAATTGGATTTTACATTTTGAAGTAATGATAGTGCCAACGAGTGCTTACCAAGCTGGTTATATAATAGACATATTTGCTGACAAGGCTGCCGAGTACGCGTTTAAATATTAGCTTTGGATCCTTGCACGGCTGCATACTCTATTGCCATGCTCAACAGCGCCGGTCATTTGCGCTGGCTTTTACACTTGCCAAAAGCATTGGGTGGCGCTACCACGAATCCTGTGAAGACTGGATTGTTTGGGTTTGACGGCATTGGGAAATTTAGTGTGTTTCAACAGCCATGCCAGCTCGAAGTTTTTTTTTTCCTTTTTCAATACCCTTTCTGCCCGTTGACTTTTGGTTCTGTGTTGCTGTTATATCTATCATGCACTGGTCACACGTATCTGCCGCCCTGCTGGTGCTTGTATTTGCCCAATACAGTCTTGCGGCCAAAGCGCTTTCCAATGACAGGATCGAGTCTATTTTGAAAGGCGTAAAGGGCGGGGTTATAGTCAAAGATGGCAAACGAACTTCATGCGAGATCGCAGTTACTAGTGCCATTTCGGCGTTCACAAGCGTCGATTGTCTTGATATTCATGGCGACTTTACATGGAATTCCACGACACTCCACGAGCTATATCTTGATGCCGGAGCTAATGGCCGGCCAGAGAAACATAACATATCTCTTTTCACTATTCTAGACTCGTACAGGCCAGATAACTTTGTACAGAATTTTGCTGCTGTTCGGTATGACACGCCGTTCAGCGCCGAGTGGACGCAAAAAGTAGCACCAGTGGTGGATTTTGACTGGGACGCAGTAGTATACACTCGACGGAGGTTGCTCGATATTGAGAACATGATTTGGGCACCGATTGAGTTCACGGTTGGCAGCATTAGCTATGATGACGCATGCTTGTCCATGTCGGCGCAGTTTAAAGCCAACGCAAGTATGTTTCTGTGCAGTGATTTGACCGTACCATCTTACTCAAATGACTTGTCAAAGTGCGATATACCATATGGAATTGTCTACGGAATTCTAAATGATGATGCATATTTGTTGGGGCTGTATAGCTACACGGCAATCAAGTATGGCACGGATCTTTGCCAGAATGCCAAACAGCGCAGCTACTACTCGACGGTCTACCGAGATGTGAATAGTAAGCCAAGCGAATTTGGAATTCCGTACGATAGAACTCCGGAGCTATTTACAAGCAACGCTAGCTCCCTTAATACCGACTCAACGTTAAACGCAACCACGGCTGCAACCGATGAATCTGATATAATTTATATACGATCAGATCTGTTTGCCAATCAGTCGCGTACCGTTGTGTTTGCTTCGGAGCTTTGGGCAGCAGCAGAAACGGATTATTCTAGTAATTCAGAAGACTTGGGTGATCTGGATTCAGAAGCAAACAAAAGCAGCACTGGACTATCTAAGAAGACAAACATAATCATTGGTGTATGTGCTTCAATTGGCGTATTAATCATAATCTGCAGTGTCTTTTTTGGTGCAGTGTGGTGGCGGCGACACAGGCGTAGTGGTGCAAATTCTGCCAGGCGCTCATTAATTGAAAATACGCTGGAGTCCGAATTTGGTGGGCTGACAATTCCACGGGATGCACTAGGTAGCCAGATCATTGCTGCTGATTACGACCTGCCACCCGTCTACAACAGTTTGGCTGGAAATTATTTGGCAGCGCAAACACACCAGCCCAGCCATAACGGCCGCACTGAGCTCCAACATGAAAATGACAAAAAGTAGCCTAGTTTTTAGTCGATTACAGTAAAAATAGAATAACTGCTTAATTAAATACAAGCAAAAAATAGACAGATAGTTTTAAAGACCCGCTTTGCTTATTTGTAGTCTTTATTTCTTTGTAGGCATGGTTGGCCAAATAAAGGCTGTGCATCAGCAAATTTCCCACCTTTCTTTTTTATTTCCTTTAGTACATTTTTTACTACTTTAGTGACAGCTATGCTTCCAGAAGATATTCTTATCAATGTGTTCAAATATTTGGCCTGGTATTATGACAAGCCTCAACCAAGCTTCAAGAGTGGGTTGGCAGTGCTTGCTACTTGTCGGGAGTGGCGAAACGTGGGGATGCCAATTTTTTGCCAAACCTTGTATATCGAATATAGCGACAAGAGCATTGAAAGCATAATTGATGATATATATAGAGATAATCAGACAATTGCAAACACAACATTTGAGCCGTATATAAACAGCAATGTCGGTTTGCTGGCAATGGAGCCCTATAAAAATATGGTTAAAAGTGTGTATATAAGTGTAACTTACATTAGATGTCCGCTTAAGAGTATGTGCAAAATAGTCCAATATCTGCAACAGCATACAAGACTACTGCCGGCTCGAGCAATAGTAATAGGGTTTAACCAACAACACTCTAGAACCAATCAAACCAATCGGGTGGTGGAACCTGAGCAACAGGCGGCTCTTATCCCAATGCTTGGAGAATCATTTGTCAAAATAATGCCTCGGGTTACAAAGATGAAGTTTTATGCGTCAACATTTTATACCAAACTTGATTCTTTAGCCACAGAGCTTATTTCACGTTATTCTGAGCAGTTAAAATCTGTTGATTGTAGCAGTTGGATGCGGCCTAGCGTTACTAAGCAGCTTTGTGAGCTTGAGTATATGTCATTTTCACACTCGGGTACTGATGCGTATCTGTGCCCGCAAATACACACAGATAAGCTGGCTTCAGTAAATCTGCTAATTCCCTCAGATGCATATTTCCGACAAGCATTTATATCCAATTCAGAAGATGGCAAAGTTATGTTTCCAAGACTAACATCGTTAATTGTGAGTACTTATCAGAGTAGTTTACATGCTGATTTGGCTACAGATGAGACAGCACAGCTGCATTTTTCAAATTTAAAGCAACTGGTCATATTTAACGAAACACCACACAGTATGTTACTAAACACTGCCATTCTGCCCGCTGCTATGAATTTTATTTCCATACACGCAACCTTGCCGATAATCAAGTTGCTTGGAAACCTTTTCTTGCCAGAAACAAAAATGTTTGTCCTCAGCGTTGGTGCTGGAAATTGCAGCCCTGGGCTGTTGGCCGCTGTCAATAAAGTTGTGACTCGGCTTGATCATTGTTGTAGTGTAAAGCTAATTTTTGAGGACACCAGAATATGCATTTCGCCAGCAACCATTAGCGGCAGAAATTTGACACATTTGCGGCTATTGGCGCCAATGGATATCAGCGACATTGTTGCTCTAATAACCGACTATCCTAATATTAGGAATCTTGATGTTAAATGCAGTGCCACGCATCACAACAAATGGTTGGCTCGGGTCTTTAAAAACCCCGACAAAGCTATGCCGCCAATTGATACTCAGCTCCAAGTACTTGTTCTTACCTACACCAATCGGGTAAGGCGCTCAGACGCTGCAATTGATCAGCTCCTGCATCTTTTACAAATATTGCCGCTACTAAGACGGCTTGTCGCCCCAGATATACCGGAAGGGCCAGTTCTGAGTTTTGTCAAGAAGCACTCGTCGCAGTTTGCACATCTGGCAAACATCAGCTTTGTGCTGTCCTTGTCAGGTGATTAGCTACATATAAATAAACAGTTGTTCTCCGGAGCTGGCAATGGGTGATGGTGAAGGCGCCATGCGTGAAGCACGTCCCTACTTTTTGCTGCGCAGAATAAATCGGCCGAATTCATGCACTTGCTTATTTTGCCGCTGTGAATAACGCATACTACTGGCCGAGCGTGCAGAGCAAATATGGCGCTTGGCAGTAGGTGGCTTTAAATAAAGGCGTAGTCGGTGACATGGGAATCTGGGAAAAGTGGAAGCTGCGCTTTTTGGCATAGCTGCCTCTGGTCTGTCGATCGGGTCGGGCACATACAGAGGTGCGTGCTCTGTCCATACCGAGTGGCTATATCTGTGTCAAACACGGCAGCCGTTTGGCTGCTTGCGCAAAACATATTAAGCCCACAAGCAGCCAAAATTATACACTGCAATTAAAGAACGTACGAAAAAGCTTGTGTTCTTGGGATCAACGTTTAGCTATACGGCATTGCCGATCAACGCCAGCATTCCTTTGGCTATTGCCCGAGGCGAGTATTTGCAGCTCCGTGTAATCACATGGGCGTCTGTAGCGTTTTAAAGCCTGTTTTACAGCTTGAAGGACATTGTGTTGCAGATGCGCGGCGGGGAGCCATGGGAGGGATAGAAAGGCTTTGATACGCGATAACGCAAAATACGCTTGGTCGACAACGAGGCGTTTGGTCGGCGAGTTTATATAGCTGGCAACCAAGCCTCTTTCATCCCGGCGTCGCTGAATTCTCCTTTCTCTTTCTTCCAACCGACAATTTGCCAATTTTTCATTCTTGTTTAGGTTATATTCGCATCGCCATTGCTCACTTTCCCTCGGCTGCAGACATGGAAATCAGCAAAGAGGCGCCGCCGAGCAGCCACGGTGGCTTTGCAGACAACCCACCGGCGGGATTCGACGAAGAGAAGCAGGCTGACAAAGATACTGATGCAATGTCGGATGCGGTTGAGGATGACTCGCCGTTTGAGATGGTGCGCACGGCGGTGTCCAACAAAGACTCGCCCGAGCTGCCGTGTCTGACGTTTCGATCGTGGGTTCTGGGCATTGTGTTTTGTGCTGGGCTGTCGTTTATCAATCAGTTCTACTGGTTCCGCGAAAACTCTATTTTGCTGGGCGCGTTTGTGGTGCAGCTGGTGTCATTTCCAGCCGGCTTTCTGATGGCGCTGCTGCTACCGAAACATAAGTTTAAAACGTTTGGCTGGACATGGTCGCTGAATCCGGGCCCATTCAACATCAAGGAGCACGTGCTGATCTCGATTTTCTCTGGCGCCAGCACGGGCACCGCGTACGGAATTGATGTGGTGACAATCAAGCGAATGTGGTACAAGAGTCAGCTCGGATTCGGGCCGTCGGTTCTGTTCATTCTGACGTCGCAGGTCATGGGGTACAGCTTTGCCGGGTTCTCACGCAAATTCCTGGTGTACCCGGCGTCGATGATCTGGCCGGCCACCCTCATTAACGTCACGCTCTTTCGGACATTTCACGACGTGCAAAACCTGGGCGGCGGGCGGTTTTCTCGCAGCCAGATTTTCTGGATGTTCTTTGCCGTCAGCTTCCTGTGGTATTTTATTCCGGGCGTAATCTTCCCGGCGCTGGGGTTTCTGTCGATCTTGTGCTTTGCTGCGCCGGGAAATGTCACTGCGAACCAGCTGGGCGACGCTTTTAATGGCGTTGGCATGCTCAATTTCACGCTCGACTGGTCGTACATTGCGTCAGCGTACACGCAGTCGCCGATTGCCATTCCGTGGGTCTATGCGTGCAACGTGTTCGCCGGCTTTGTGATTATCATGTGGATAGCCACTCCAATTGGATACTACGCGAATGCCTGGGATACGCAAAACATGCCAATCTATTCGGCTTCGGTCTATAGGACAAACGGATCCATATTCGACATCAACGAGGTGCTTACCGACACCGGCATGCTGGACGTGACCAAATACGACAGCTATGGCCCACTGCGCCTGACATTCACCTTTGCCATGACGTACGGCTTGGGGTTTGCCGGACTGATCAACCTGGTCATGTACATTGGACTGAACTACGGGCCCGACATTGTAAAGCGAATGCGGCAGGCGCGCGCAATGAACGAGGACGTGCACATGCGGCTGATGCGCTCGTACAAGGAGGTACCGCACTGGTGGTATGGCGTCACATTTGTGATCACATTCGCACTTTCAATTGTGACTTGTCAGGTGTATAACCTGATGCCATGGTACTGGGTCATTGTGGCCACCGCAATCCCACTCGTATTCACTGTTCCAATCGGCATTATCCAGGCCATCTCAAACCAGCAGCCGGGGCTAAACGTAATTACTGAATTTATCATCGGCTATGCACGACCCGGGGACCCGATTGCAAACGTCACATTCAAGGTGTACGGGTACATCACAATGGCACAGGCGCTGAGTCTGGTCGGCGATCAAAAGCTGGGCCATTACATGAAGATTCCGCCGCGGGATTTGTTTGTCGCCCAGCTTGTCGGCACCATCATCTCGGCGTTTGTGCAGCTGGGGGTCGCTTTCTGGCTGATGGACACGGTCAAGAACATATGCACCAACGAAGGGTTCCCGTTTACTTGTATCCAGGCAAACACATTCTTCTCGGCGTCGGTGATATGGGGTCTGGTTGGGCCTGAACGGATGTTTGGCACCTCCAGCCCGTACCATCCGGTACTCTACCTGTTTATCTTGGGCCTGCTGCTGCCAGTGCCGTTCTGGCTGTGGAAGCGGAGATATCCGTCAAGCTGGGTTCGCCATGTCCACACACCGCTGCTGTTTATTGCCACCGGATACATGCCGCCCGCGCCGTCGCACGTGTACACCAACTGGTTTATTGGCTGTTTCTTCTTCAATTATCTGTGGCACAAGTACCGCAACGCGCAGTGGAACCGGTATGCCTTTGCCCTCTCAGCCGGGCTGGACTCGGGGCTTGCCATATCGGGGATTATTACATATTACGCCTTCGCAAACGTCAAGATGCCCGACTGGTGGGGCATCCATACGCACCACTGTCCTTTGGCGGCCAGCGGCTACAAGCAGGCACTGCAGAGCTAATCTAAAGTAGATGAGTCTTAAACTGTTACGCAAAGTAAAATAAGCTACTTTTTGTCCGCTACATAATGCAAATCGGCGTGCTTGTTCTTGGTGGATTTGCATGTTGTTTGTTCTGCCGAGGTTTCATAGTTCAAACCAACTGTCGGCTGCAGGAAGGAAGACTCTTGGTTGCCACAGGCACGGACTCGAATGTCGTTGGAATTAAATAGCCTGGCGCCTAAGCGCTCCACTGGATTTCAATGAGCTTAGCTGCTGCTGTGAGAGCGCGCGCTATTGCCAACAAGAAAGCGACGTGCGGTCTGCAATCCAGCCCGCTGGTTGCCAGCCCGCACGGTCGGCTCGACTCATCTCGATCCTGGCTCACTACCATCTCTATTTTTGGCGGACTATCCCCCATCTCATGCACGTGATCGGATGTGGGCTCACGTGCCACGCATGTCCGCAAATGCTGCGCTATCGGCTGAAAGCCCCGCGCTTAAAATGCGGTATAAAGTGCATATCGAATGACGTTGCACAGACTGCGCACAGACTGGGGCATGTCCCTGCGCCCATTTTTTCGGAATGCATTTAATCGCGTCTCTTTCTCCAGAATTCCTCTTCAATTTTTCTCCAATCCCATTCGTATTTCCTCTTTCAAAAATGATCCATGCTGGAGACCAGTTTTCGTATTCGCTGAGCGCTGCGCAAACAGGGGCTGCGGTGACGTCGTCGATGTCGCCGTTCGGCCAGGCCCCGTATGCGTCCACCGCCACCGATCACAGTTTATTTGCGGCCAACCAACAGGCACCGATTCAGCCAAACTCGCTGTCGCCGGGAGTGGCTGTCAGCTCGCCCATGGTATCGGTACCGACGGCAGGCTCTGCGCAGCAGGTGATGTTTGGCAACATGGGCGCGTTCAACGAGGCCGCTATGCTACGCCAGCTGCAGCAGGCGTCGCCGCAGGCACAACAGCAGGCAAAGTACGACGACATACCGTTGCAGCAGCAGATCCAGCTCAACGGCAACATGGGGTTCGGCATCAGCACATACAAGGCCGAGCCGGTTGCGGTGGAGCATCTGCCGCCGCAGCCACTGCCGCCGGCCAACGCCGCAGACAGCGGCGGCGAGGATCCGGTATTTGTCAACGCCAAGCAGTACCACCGGATAATGAGGCGACGCGAGGCCCGGGCGCGGCTGCTGGCCGAGCACAAGCTGCAGGCAAAGCGCAAGCCGTATTTGCATGAGTCGAGGCATCGCCATGCTATGCGCCGGCCCCGAGGCCCCGGCGGTCGCTTTTTGACCGCAGCCGAGATTGCCAAGCTCGAGGAAAAGGGCGAGCTCCCTAGAGACGGGCCGCCTCGGAACCAAAAAGCAGATCAGCGTAGCTAAAAAAACCACTGCCATGAAAAATGTCTTAGAGCCTGCTTTTATAATATTGAAACTTCCTGTACACTAAAAAAACACTTTTGCTAAATGTCAGCGCAATGCTCAACGTTGTCGATCTGGTTCCCCCACCAGCTTACGAACGAAAGTGACATTTGCTGGGCAGTGAGGATCTGGCCTACCGCGTACATGCCTACAATGGCCACGCGCGTGCCAGTATACAGCACCGCGCTGTAGAGTGACCGGTCGACCAGCGACTTGTTGCGGTGCCGAAACCACCACTGGCCAAGCACGGCGGCGCCAAATCCAGATATAACAAAGTTGGCCGGGATTGTCGGCACCGCAACCATTCCGGTCAGTACCAGCGGTATCTGAATTGCCTTGGCGGCATCCGCGACCCGGCGTGCTATTCGATGCGACCAGCCCGGATTGTCCAGCGATCGTTGGGTTATTCGCAAGCACAGCCGGTGCGTGATATAGAATAGCGGCGGCAGAAGCAGACCGATGAGTGCGCCAAAAACAAACAGCATGCGATAGGGGCTCGAGGCCGAGAATATCGATAGTGGGCCGACGATGCCCCACACCACCAGCTCGGAGCTTAGTGCTGCGGGCAGCCGGCCAAACTCGCCAGGCTCGTGCCAGCCCAATATTGGGCTGCCGATCTCGGACAGGTCATCTGCATTTTCCTCGTTGTCGTAGTACTCCTCAAGAATATCCGCTGGATCCGAGCTGGCAAGGTTGACAAAGATATCGGGCGTACTCGGCGGCTCGACAGTCGGCGTTTCAATCGGCAGCGACCGGCGCTCATCCAGGCTGCGGCTAAACACCGTGTACGACAAGTGGTTCACACAGGCGCCCCAGACAATGCCGATCAGCAGCCCACGCTTGAGCCACGGCAGCAGCCGGCGCGGCCGAAAGGTCAGATTGTCTGGCTGTGAAGCTTCTTGCGGGCAGCAATGGTGGGCTAGCTGAAAGCTTCGTACGCCGGGCCAGCCCAACGCAACCCGGATTGGAACCGTGGCCCAAAGGTGAAAGTAGCTGGTTTCGATTGGCGTCCCGGGACCCTGCATCAGACCGCCGAGCATGTGTGGAAGCAGGTCCATAGGCAACGTAAACCCGGTGACGGCCTCGACAAACCCGATCGGCAGACACATGATTATCGACCAGCACATTGCAATGAGCGTCTGCCAGCCGGGCAGCGCCGATATATCCAGCTGTGGCGACAGTATCGCCACGCCCAGTGTCAGCGTAAATATCAGCACCCGACCAATGCGTCCGATGATATACCCAATATTCCAGGTCAGCTTGACCCGTGCCTGGCTATGATGATCGGCCTCGTTGGATGTGTCTGAATTGCCCGGGTCGGACTCGGTCTGCGCCGAAGCCGGCCGTCTGCGCGCGCGAAAAAGCGGCCGGGGGTCCCACAGCCGCAGTAGCGCATGCGCCATGTCTGACGTTGCCTGGCGCAGCCACTGCGGGTGCCACAGCGCCAGATGGACGATAACTGCAGTTATAGCGGCTACCGAGCAAATATATCCTAGCGCGCTGTTGACTGTCAGCCGCACCGGCGAGTATGTCTTGTACGTCAGCATTCCGGGCACGTAGTGGTCGTACTGCTCAATGTCAGCATCCGGGTTGCGCATTCGGTGCACTAACGAGATGTTGTAGACATTGCCGGCCGTATCGAACACGTTGGTCGACACAATTGGCTGGCTCTGTGTGCCCCACCAATCCAGGTGCCAGCCAATGGGTGTTAGAATGTACATCATTAGGAACGCGCCCGCGTAGTACTGGACCTGCGCCCAAAGCGGCGTGATCAGTGGCTGGAGCGTGCCCAGTGCCTCCCAGTCAAATGTCAGTGAGAGAATGCCCGCGCCGTTCCATCCGGATCCAAGCAGGCTAATGAGCTTGTTGCGCGGCGCCCACAGGCAAAGCAGGCAGAGCGACTTGAATATTGGCGCAATGTAGCTGATTATGACCTGGTACACAAATGTAACTCCCGTAAGAATTGCCAGGTGCTTTTTGCTTGTGGTCGCTGCGCCAAACTCGGACTCGGAGTACTCGCAGTCGTCTTCGCAGATGACCACTCGCTTTCCAGGATCGGCCTCGGCCAGGTTCTCTTCGTCGGCAAACCGGCCATCGACCGTGACGCTGGACTCAGTCAGAACGCCGTTGGCCACTGTCGATTGCATGCGTTTGCTGTACAGGGCCTGGATCAGAAACGACAATGGGAGCGTGTCGGGCCAGACAATGCCGTTTTGGCGGCCAACAAAAATATGCCGCAGCATGTGGCCCAGCGACCATCCAAACAATTGCGTGCTCAGGACAACCGTGAACTGCTGCCACTGACCCAGCGGCTGGCCGTAGTCAATGTCAATAGTCGCGATCCACTGGTATGCCGGCGCAAAGCTGCCGCCGGCCGCAACCATCGACGTGATCCAGACCATCTCCTCTCTGGTGAACATTTCGAACCGCCAATGGCGGCGCCACTGCGTGAACCGCGTGCAGAGGTTTGTCACCATTGTCGGCTTGTTTGCCACCGACTCGGGCATAATGCGGTTATTTTTAAACGTCGGACCATCCATGTTAGCTGCGATAGGCAGCACCTGGCCATTGTCTGGATCGGAATTAGCTGAAATCTCGTTGCCGCTACCTCCGTTGGAACCTGCAGCCAGCGACGACCATCGGCATAACGGGTACACGAATACGGGAATGAGCAGGGGCGTGATTGGCATCGAGTATGCGCGGAATAGAAAGAGCGGCGACACCATGGCTTCGATTGTCGTGAACACGAGCGCGCATACCCAGGCTTTGGCACTGGGAACAAAGGCCGCGGGGTTGTTCTGGTTATCCGAGATCGATTCAATGCCATCTGCCGACAGAGCAAGGCTGCGATGGCGATCGGCAGGCACATTGGACGGGCCTTCGGGGCAGTATGTGTTTCCTAGGAACCCTTGCTTGATGTCGATTTGCGGCGAATCAAACCGGATCAGCTCCGATGTGGATCCCAGCGAGCTGATGTCCAGCTCGCTTGAGGCCATTTGCAAGTAATGAATATTTTTGGGTTTATGGCCAGCCTAGTGTCCTGCCCGCCCTGCGATTCATTTATAGTACAAAAGACCGCGCTTAGCAAGGAGTAGAAAGTAAAAATATAAAAACAGCGACGAATATAGGAGTGGCCAAGCTGGGCCTACGAGGATTATACGTTTGGCGTGTTGTGGTGGCGAAAAATAGGAAAAAATGGTTTTCTTTTTCAGGCAGTAGGAACAATAACTTTGGCTATAATCGCCGGGGCTTCTATAACTGTCTTTTTATAGACCGCCACCGGGTGGAAAAACTGCACTATTTTATTTCCTGGCTCCGAGTCTGCGCCGACCACACCGCCGTTGGGTTTAGCTAGGCAAATCGTGGTTGAATATTGCATATATTACCCACGGCTTTGGATATGGCTGCCAGAACAGAAAAAACTAGCCGGTGTATACATGGTGATATTGGGCGGGGGGCTTCGGCACGGCCATATACGCGCTCTGTAGAGGCGCGATAGGAAAAATAGCCGACGGCTATATTTCCATATTGCGCACAAATGCAAAAACCATACCAAAATGTTTTGCAAATCTTCTAGTATATGGCAAAAAGACAATATTCTAGATGCACAAAGGCGTTGAACTACGGGTTGCCATGCTTTGCAATCGGCACCTGCCGTGTGTGCTACGCGCTGATAGCTCGTTAAACGCACAGGTGTACTCGCGGGGTCCAAGGATGCTATTCTGTGGAAAACTGCTTTTTGATCGAAAGCGGCCCTGCCGCTGTTTTGCTGCTGTTGTTGCCAGCACGTCAATCCACTACCAGCAATAGAATGGCAACAGCTGGGGGCAATCGGGGCCTTGAGCAAAGAATCTAAAAAGGAAGCAGTAATGGCGGGTAAATTCGCTGGTTGTCATATTGCAGAGCCGCGCATTATCGTGCTTATCAGCTTACATCGCTCAGCGCCATATCAATCAAACAATCGGAATGCAGGCTGCGTATTTTTCGCAAGGTTGCGCTCGCATGCTCCTAATTTGCATGTCTCGCTTCCGCTTGCAACACGCATTCATGCCTTGTCCGCCTAGTGTTCTGGGTCGCTAATCGCGGCCGACGGCTGTTGCGGCTGCTGTTTTCTTGCTGTGCTTGGGCAAACCGGCCGGCCGGAAGCAAATTATTTTGCGTCGGCCTGAGCGGACCTGGCTGATATTCGCGCTGGCCGATTTACCACGATTAATTTATTGTTCGGCGCCGCTGACGTTGCACACGTGATGGATATGCGCCGATTGCCCAAGCGCGGAGAATTTTGGAGCGAATTCGATTGTTCTCAGCCAGTCAGCGACGGTAGATAACAAAAAAATCTCCACACCCCGCCCGACCGCAGGACCGGCCTACATGAAATGTATAAAAGCACGGCGTCGTGCCTCCTCCCCGCCTCGGTCTACTTTCAAATCCTTCATCTGAAAGAACTCGTCCGCTTTTTTCGCTCTCTATTCGAATCGTCGAAACCCTCCCCATCTTCTCTTTGCAGCAATGGAAAACTCTGTCATCAAGTCGCAGGCCTACGGCAAGGATCGTGTGCGCGTGGTGCGCGTGGTGCGTCATGCCGACGGCTGGCAGGAGATCGCCGACTACTGGGTGTGCTGCCTGCTGTCGGGGGCGCAGTTCGAGTCGTCGTACACCAAGGGCGACAACAAGCTGGTGGTGGCCACGGACTCGCAGAAGAACACCGTGTACTACCTGGCCAAGACCCTGCCTGCGGACAAGGTGATGGTCCCCGAGGTGTTTGCCACCGAGATTGCCTCGTTCATGGTCAAGAAGTATGCGCACGTGACCAGCTGCCAGGTCAAGGTGACCACCAAGCCGTGGGAGCGCATGCGGTTTGCCAGCAAGGAGCACGCGCACTCGTTCTGCCGCGAGGGCAAGGAGACCCGCTGGACCGAGGCGGTGGCCACCAAGACCAACCCGCCGTCGGCCGAGCAGTTCACGGTCCAGGTGAACTCGGGCTTCTTCGATCTCGAGGTGCTCAAGACCACCAACTCGTCGTTTGTTGACTTCTGGCGCGACGAGCTGACTACGCTGCCCGACATGCCCGATCGCCTGCTGTCGACCAAGGTGCTGTGCCAGTGGAAGTTTGTGCCGACCGATCTGGCCGCCCTGCAGCAGCTGCCGTTCAACGCCATCTTTGACGGCGCCAAGCGCAACACGCTTGACGCGTTTGCCAACGATCCGCGCGCCTGGGTGCACGCGTCGGTGCAGACCACGCTGTACATCATGGCCGACCGCATTCTGAACGACTTTGCCTCTGTCGACGACGTCTACTATGCGCTGCCCAACATCCACTACTTCCCGTTCGACATGGCCAAGTTTGGCCTCAAGAACCTGCAGTCGGATGCCGAGGTGTACATGCCCATTGCCGATCCGTCGGGCTTCATCACCGCGACCATCTCGCGCCCGGCCAAGGGCAAGTTCTAAGAGGTGGGCCAACTTTCTCCTCCCAAGGTTTTGTTCGTTTTTACTGTACATTAGCGATTCTCCCGGTATAGCTTTTTCTTCCTTTCCCTGCCTTCTTCCCCGCGTCCAGGGTTTTTTTTTGTCGCTGGAAGAAGGCAAATGCACGAAAGAAAAATTCCAATACAATTTTTTTAAAAAAAAAATTGATCAATAGCCGTTACACGTTCATATGAGAAGCCGCTTTGTTGATTATCTCCTCGATAGGTGTCGGCACAATTTCGGAAAACTTGTGGTTGTCGAGTGTATGCGTGCCCCAGTCGATCAAGGCACCGCCGTTGGCAAGCATATAGGCGTTTGTTTCCTCGCATGTCGGACAGAGTTTAGGCGTGCCACCCTCCGACTCTGTAGACAGGGGCAAGTCATCTTCATACTCAATTGCCACGCGTTTGCCAATCGTCCGCTCAATTGCCGCTACCCAGTCCAGCTCCGACATGGTATACGACGCCAAACGCACCGTTGTATTCTTGAACTCCTCAAACCGCTGAAACACGGCCACAATGTACTTTGCAACATCAGCCAGCGGCGTGAATGAATTGCGAGCGGTTCCATCGCCATGTATCGTAATTAAATTGTCCTCCTGGTTCCAGACATGGCCCGGGTCCAAGTAGTCTTCGGCAACATACCCGCAGGCAATAGTAATATGATCGAGTCCCGATTGATCTAGCGCTTTTTGGACCTGGCGGGCTGGCCACAATGGCTGGTGGGTGCGGGTCTCCGGGTGGTCAATGTCAGGTCCAAAGTTTGAAGGAATGTAGCATTTAATGTTAGCCAACTTGGCGGCATCTATCAGAGTCCTCTGGGGGAGCGTTCTGAAGCCACTAGCTGTACTGATTACAGCGTCATGGCCATTGAGGACGGAAACCATCCCTGAGGTGTCTCCTGAATAAACCTTCCGCACTAAATAAGGGCAGTATCCAGAAAAGTAAGTCCGATGTTCGGATTTTATGGTATTGTAAACCAACGCAGTGACAGAAATATCGCGGTCCAGTAGCTCCTTGATAACCAGCTTGCCGAGAGGATTGTCTATTCCATCGACAACAACTCGTCTGAAGGTCATTTCGGCCATTACGCTGATATGGATTTGCTTGGATAAATGGAGATTGAGATACTGGGAGTGTCTTTGCACAGTGAAATTCTGAGCGGTTTTTTTAACCCAGCATTGCCAGTTTATATACAAAAAAATCTCAGAGCACTGTAAATATGCGACTTGTAATTATGAGCGGTTATTGTCTGCGCAGTGTGTAGCATACAGATGGGCATGTTATTATGCGCATTTCCATTGAATATTGTGCTGCACATGTCAAAAACCCGGCATATGTTATTTATTGAAAAGCGGCTATTGTTCAGCAAGCCATAGGCAAATTGAAACCACTAGATTAAGCCTAGGAGAATAGGCTCAAGCTTTATTAAATCAAGAGATGCAAGTGCAATGGTTGTGCAGAAAATATTAATTTTGGACATATTGTGTGGAAGCACAACTGAAGCTAACGGCAGATAATCATGATGCCGATTTGCAATTTCAAACACACTGAGCTGTGGAAAATGCAGTTTGAATGAGTTTGCATTGTCAGTTGAATTATTTTTGCTGGCTGGTTTTTCCTTTAGCGCCGCTCAACTTGAGATGCTTTAAATTGGGAAAATAAATATCATTGGAATTGTTGACAGCAAATTGGGGCCAGCTGAAGTCACCATCCATATCCTCAAGATGTAAATGCACCAGGTGCTCAGGATTAATCCTAGACTGGTCCTCGTTTGATATCCTGTCAAACGCCATTGATAGGTGGTGTAACTGATCAAAACAGATGTTTGGTAGTGGCATTAATGGATGTTCAGAATCAATGGTGTGCAGTTGAGCCGAATACATGCTGCTTAGCTGGCCATTGAAGATGCTTACAAGTGCAGTTGGAGTCGATTTATGGATTACAAGCTTGGAAACATTGGGCAGCACTTTGTAGAGCTGCATGCACATTTGTGCAGCACTGTTCCAGTAATCAGCCATTTCAATAGTCAAAGCATCAACCTGGTTGTTTGATGTAGCAATGTGGATTTCTAGCTAAGTTATCATTGACCATTCAGTGGGATATGTAGTTAGGAAATTGATGATTTCTGCACATGCCAAAAGTGGGTCATGCCATACATTTAGCCTCAAACTCATGCGCCTGGTGGACTCTAGGCAGCCTGCCGAGTTTGCAATATCAAGAGAGCTTTGGATTCTGCTGATGTGTTCCGGACAATGGGCTAGATGGAGCATTGAGTCATTGCCACTGATTACCACAGCACTCTTGTACACTACATCAAGTGCAGCGCGTCTCCACTGCTGACAGACAGTTAGCAGCTTGAGATTCTGCTTGAATGCTTGCTGGCCAACTGTGGTCAGTGGATAGTTCCTCTCAAAGATGTTAAGAATATCATCAGAAATCTTGAAAACGGACATTTTTTTGAATTTTCTGTGTAGCCAAGTAATATACAGGAGTTTAATAGAGTGTGAGATAGGAAGAGAGAAACCTATAAGCCAAAGCCATGCTTTTTTGCTAGCGGAGCACTAAGCAATTTCAAAGACCAGCAAGATGGCACACAAAGGTGCGAGACATTGCTGCTGGTTGATAAATCGATTGATTAGTGCAAGCAGTGCTGTGTGCAAATTAGGCAAGTCACCAATGCTTGCACAAGTGATGGACACGTCAGCACCTTGTGTTTCGGAGGGGAGGCAACTCATGCTCTGGTGACCGTGTTTATTCAGGACATTTTGGGCACCGAGTCAGCTTTTTTTTTTTCTATGCTTTGTTTCGATCAGAAATTGCCAGACTTGAGCTTTAAAAAAGCGCATGCGATGAAATCGTTCACCTTATTGGATATGTCCAGGAACCTTGCCTGGGTGTTTTGTGCAGAATTGTTTGCCGGAGCCGACAAGACTATTTTCCTCCCAGCAGTATTTTTTTTCCTTTCTTTGTATTTGAATTGGCTGGAGGTTTTTTTTTAAATGCGAGCCGTTCAGCTTGCAGCAGCTTTCTAAGCGTCGTCTGGTTCTTTTTGTCTTTTCATTCGTG